>PPJX02000105.1:0-57552 GCA_003705915.2 Lipomyces lipofer | reverse complement strand
CGGATTGTATCCGCCCAAATATCCGCCTCGAATAAAAATCCGCCATCCGCCATCCGCCATCCGCCGAGACGGATATATGATTAGCTTATTAGGAAAGTAGAGAGTTGGGTGTAAAGTTTTTAAAGCTTGGAAGGGCCGCAATGCGGATGACTAGGATGATGCCTCTGAGTCTACAGTGTGATTGCTGAGCGCAGTATTATTCTCATACTGTCAACAGTCGTATCAAATTACCATCAACATTAGCATCCTCATTGTTCCTCCGTTTAGTGAGTGTCTACGAACACCCACTAGGTCTCTCCCTGAGTTGAACAGCCTTTCCACGGAGACTTCTGATGCTGGAACAGCAAGATAATCTCTTGCTGCCCTAGCCATTTGTGGATATTCATCTTTATGCTTCCGCCACCAGTCGCACAGCCAATTAGCCTGCTTCGTATCGCTTACAATAACTCTACCAAACTCGCAATGAACTGATTATTCGATATTAGGCCTTGGATTGACGTCCTGCTGTCCAATAGCATTATATGTATAATTTATACGGTGCCACTGATATGCCGCGGAATTAAGCATTGTCCTGGCGTCCGATGTGCGTGAGCGACATCGGCATGCTGGCGACCCCTGAGTTCGGTTATGCAAAAGTTCGGTTATGCAAAATTTTCGTCGTCGAATTTTATTATGGGGCAACTGCTTTAGTGAGACAACAAACATGTTAAATGGGTTAGGGCTATATTCTGTATGTAGATCTCCAAAAACAAGACGGTCAGTGACTAATCTCGGCTTCTCGAAATATAAGTTCAACACTTTTCCCAGAATCGATAACCGCAACTAATTTATTGCTTTTCGTCTATTCGAACACCATATTTAAGCATTTAGTTTAATATGCCGATGCTCAAGGATCCCTCGACTAAATATCGGAAGTTTCCTTCCATGAACCTGGCCAACAGGCAGTGGCCCTCCAAGTCCCTCGACAAAGCCCCGAGATGGTTGGCCACAGATCTTCGAGACGGAAACCAGTCTCTTCCCGGTTCGAGAGCCTGGACTTGTCCGCGGTAAAGCGCTCGTGTTAACGTGTCTAGATCCCATGTCTGTTGAGGAGAAGGAGCAGTTCTTTGCGAAGCTAGTCGAAATTGGCTATAAGGAAATCGAGGTCGCGTTCCCGTCCGCGTCTCAGGTCGACTTCGACTTCACCCGCAGTGTCGTCCAGAAAGCACCCGAAGATGTGTGGATCCAGGTCCTGTCGCCGTGCCGCGAGGAGCTTATCCGGAGGACTGTCGAGTCTCTGAAAGGAGCGAAGAAGGCAATTCTGCACTTGTACCTCGCCACATCTGAGTGCTTCCGACAGGTGGTGTTTGGCATGACGCAGGAGGAGAGCATTGAGCTTGCCGTGCGTTGCACCCAGCTGGCCCGGTCCTTAACCAAGGACGACCCGTCGACCGCAGGTACTGAGTGGCAGTACGAATTCTCGCCCGAGACGTTTTCTGACACGTCGCCCGAGTTCGTCATCAAGATCTGCGAGGCTGTGAAGGAGGCATGGGGCCCGACCGAGGATGACAAGATCATCTTCAACTTGCCGGCGACGGTCGAAATGTCAACACCGAATGTGTACGCCGACCAAATCGAGTACTTCTGCACCCATATCAGCGAGCGAAACAAGATTGCCGTCTCCCTCCATCCTCACAATGACCGCGGATGTGCTGTTGCGGCTGCCGAGCTCGCGCAAATCGCCGGCGCAGACCGCGTTGAGGGTTGTCTGTTTGGGAATGGTGAGCGAACCGGCAACGTCGACCTCGTAACACTTGCACTCAACCTTTACACGCAGGGCATCAGCCCGAATGTCGACTTCTCGGATATTCTGTCGGTCATCAAAGTTGTCGAGCAATGCAATAAGATCCCAGTGCATGAGCGTGCCCCGTACGGTGGCCAGCTTGTTGTCTCTGCATTCTCTGGTAGCCACCAGGACGCTATCAAGAAGGGCTTCGCCGATCGCCTCGAGCTCGTCAAGGCTTCTGTTGAGAAGGGCAAAGCCGAGGACGAGCAGCACGTTAAGTGGCAGCTGCCTTATCTCCCTCTCGATCCGAAAGATATTGGCCGCAATTATGAAGCCGTCATCCGGGTCAACTCCCAATCCGGCAAGGGTGGTGCCGCCTGGATCATTCTCACAAAAATGGGCCTGGATCTTCCCCGTGGTCTCCAGATCGCGTTCTCGAAGGTCGTCCAGAAGCAAGCAGAGGTGCTCGGTCGCGAGCTCAAGGCCTCAGAGATCGAGGCTCTGTTCCGAAAAGAATACTTGTCGAACGGGTTTGCGCTTAAGGATTACGACATCGTCCGAGTTGACGAGCAGGCGCGCAAGTTCGTCGGTTCAGTCGACATAGATGGCCGCGAGATTAAGCTCAACGGCATCGGCAATGGTCCCATCTCCAGTTTCACCGATGCGCTTTCAAATGGCTTTGGCGTCAAGGTTGAGGTCTGGGACTACAAGGAACACGCCATTGGCCAGGGCTCCAACGTGCGCGCATCCACTTTTATTGAGATCAGGGTCGATGGCAAAAACAAGCGATGGGGCGTCGGCATACACGAGGACGTCGTCCAGGCCTCCATCCTGTCCATCCTCTCGGCCTTTGCGAGCTTCTTGTGAATATAATGTTTTCCGGTTCGGTTTTAAAAAAGGAGTGTGATTAGGACAGGTCTTGTATCAGTATGTTTTGGATATTAAAGGGAGATTAATGTGTGCATGTGCATTTATGAAGAGTCATTGGCAAATGGTTGTCACGTACCAAATGATGGTATTGTCATACTTTGTCTCAATAGAGCGGCTTGACCATTTTTGCATATTACCTACCACACGTATGTTACATATGATTGTGACCAATCATTGGTTCTGACCCACTAGAATTACAAGTATCGTCGACTGCTGAACTAACCTCACAGATATTTACCGACTCCTCTCTTCACCTTATCCGCGCCCTGCTTCGACGAAGTACTCAATAACTTCCCTGACCACGTCATCCGATCATTCTGATCCTTCTCCTTATTACTTACACTCTCTCCTGCCTTTAGTTCTTTCATAAACTCTTTAAATGGGTCGACCATGATGGATATGTCGTTAATTATGATATCAGTCGTCGGTCGATCTTGGCTATCCACAGGTGTCCTCTCCATGTTATCCAAAACATCCAAGCCACCGACAGCTTTTCCAAATATTGTGTGTTTTCGATCTAGCTGAGGTTTCGGCCGGTACGTGATGAAACTATTACATCATATTAGCGCTCTGGTTACGGGTTAGACGGCATAAAACTTACAACTGGGACGTGTTCGTATTTTTGCCTTTGTTGGCCATAGACAGTATACCTCGAGCATCATGTGATAGTGGAGAATTGAATTCATCATCAAAAGGCTTACCCCAACTGCTCTGTCCTCCCCGTCCGGTGCCGGTGGGATCTCCTCCTTGAATCTAAAGACCATGGATGTTAGTCCAAACTCAAAGTGAAGGGCGTTGATACTCACCATAAAGTTTCGTATATTCCTGTGAAACATTACATCTTTGTAGTATCCTTTCTCCGCTAGTTGAATAAAGTTGTAAACTGCCTTCGGCGCGTATTCTGTCTGTAGTTCTATGTTTATATGTCCCAGATTCGTCCTTATTTGCGCGTATCCCATTTTCTTGACCCGCCGAGGTTTCAACAAATATTCCTCCTCGCTTAAGAGATGTCGCTCTGACTTAGTATAGGGCGTCGCAGAGGTTGAAGTAAGTGAGGCTGCTGCTCTACCGTTCGAGCTCGAGGTAGCATTAAAAGGGAGCGCGACTTTTTTTACGGACAGTCCGTCGAGCGCATTGTCATTAGCCGAATCAGCGGGCCTTTTTTGTGTCGCCTTCGTCGAATCGGATCTGGTTAATGTTTTTTCGACAGGAGCCTTATTCAGAGGCACGTCAGCGCTGACGTTGAGCGGATCCTAAGAAGACTTAGCAACGCGAAACCTACTGAAAATATGAAACAATTTAGATACCTGCAATGTTATTATGTCCTTCCGAGTAAATTTCTGGCCGGTGACAATATCCTGCCAATTCCGAGCTTTGATATTGAGCTGATCTACCGTCTCCCAGGAGAACACATTGCCCGACGTCTTAACACAAACAATATGTGTGCTCGGCGTCAATACCTTGTATGTCACAGGATCAATGTACTCTGAATCCTCGTTCTTCTGAAAATTCAAGGAAATCAAGTCCTCAACATTCAGTGGATCACCAGTAACAGGATTTGTTCCTTTCTCTTCGATCCACTCTAAGATTCGTCTGTGAATCAAAGGTCCCTGTCAGTACAAATGTCTCCACACTGCTCTAAACGAATACTTAAAATACGCACTTTCGATCAAAAATATGGCCTTGTATATCGCACACAGCATTCTCGAACTGTAGGAGGCTCAGGCTGCAGTGTGTGAATGGGAGACGCTTCGCCCGAGACGCAAGTTTCCTCGACGAAATGCCGCCTGAACTGCTGTGCTTGTCGGGTCCGGCCCATTCCGAATGCGTGATAAACAACTTGTCGGTGTTTTTTCCCATACTTAGTTAGAGTAGGCTGGGTCGTCGCTTAAAGTACAGGGGAGGGTGAGCCAGCATGTCGTGCCAGCATTGGACGTGTCGTTCCAATTGAAGCTTGCGCGATGGATAAGCTTTGTCAAGACGCGGGAGCTGAACAACATCGCAAACAACTTAAATGACTACACAAAGTCCGAACACTACAACTGATATAGCCCAGGACTGTTCCAATTAGGCAATTAGTGCTTTGTCACTTGTGGAGTGCGAACCAGTGGGCGCGATACTAGTATGTACGATTGAGTGCTCCAGTGCGTTACGTCAAAGCACGCTCCAAAGATTGTGGAACTCTACGCTCCACATGTGACTTTAATAATAAATTATGTACAATACGGAGATCTAGATATACAATGAAATGTTGCCAAGGACATTACTTAGGCAGATTTCGGCTCCTCGGCAAGGTACCCCCGTACACTTGAGTCCTTGTAGTAGGAAAGATCCTTTCTGCTGGTTGGTAAAGCTTGCAGTGGAATCTCGTCGTAAAATTCTGGATGTAGAAGAGCTCGAAGACCTAATGCTCAGACGTTAGAAATCAGCTTAGAACTTGACTCGAAGAGAAGCATGGAGTAATAAAATACCTAGCCTATTATAATACTTCGAAGTAATTTTCCCGCCATTACTTTCAATTTGTCTGATGGCTTCTCGCGATGCTGAGGTGACTGTAATATTGATCGACGACTTAAATGTCTCCTTGCCCTAGGCGAGTCATTGTTAGCACGGCTTACAATATGGGCTCCCAGCATGACGGGCAAATTACCTCTGCAAGAATCTTTACACCATCCTTAATTCCCCTGCATATCCTAGAGTCGAGGAGGTGCTTCATTGTAATTGGCTTGGTAGGGTCTAGCCTTTTCTTGTCAATCCATTCTTGAATCCGGCCCAAATTCAACCCGACTAGCTCTTGACGTCCACTAAACAATGTCGTCAACTTCTCATCCGCTCAGCACACATATCCAATAATGGTACTTACGAGTTTGAAAACCCTCGTTTCGGTAGCAATCTATGCATTGGAGTTTGACCTCCCTCGAACATCGGGTGAACGCTTTCCTTCTTCTTCTGGCCATTCTCACCCTTGCCGGAAGTTTTACCCTAGAGAAATGCAGTATATTAGAGAACAATCTCATGCAAATTCAACGAGAGAACAGTCACCTTTCCACTGGATGGGCCACGACCTAATCTTTTTGCCTTTTTATAGGCGTTCGCATTATCACTAAGGCAGGATAGTATCGAGGCATGTCGTGTCGTTGTCCGTGGACAATTTACCGAACTGGCGGACACTGCCTGCCTCGCGATATTTCCGAAAGATTTCATATACAACATGGCTGACGATTGGACGCTTTCAAGAAAGCGAAATAGTTGTTCGTATATCCTGCTGATTTGGAGGTGTCGGAAGAGTCCCGAATACGCAGACAAATTGTTAGGGCAAGGTTTATATGAGCCTTAGGGTACTGACAGGCTCGCAAGCGCTTGAATTCTTGAGACGCGTTCTGAAAGTCGGGTTCACGACTGGCACGAGTCTCCAACACATTGTTTTGTTACACGAACGTTGACCAGGGCAGGCCGCCATCGAGAAAGCACAGGCTCAACTCTCCCCACTGAGCTTCTGTTAACCTTTGAAAATATTAAGGTACAATATCTATATCTGCTCATATTAATGTTAAATTATTATAATGCTCAGAGTGGGAAAGAAGTGCTGATTGCCAGATGCGTTAATTTGTTGTGGTCGTCAACATTTTTTCGCGTTGATTCTAGTGAATGCTTTTCTACCTCTTAGCAAGGATTCCGAGATTACGTCTGCCAGCAGTTGACAAATTGACGCGTCTTGACGTTCAATCGATCCATTCGGTCTGCGTCTATCGGCAACCGCCTTGCAGGTTTTACAGTACAGCTCTTGCGAAGCTTAAAGTTCGCCGGCCCTCATCTGGGCTGTCTGTTATGCCATCCCAAGAGTCGGTTTATATCACGTCATCACCGCCAGGTTCAAGGCTTGTGAGCCGAGAGTCTTCACTGAACCCAAGGTCTGCTGTCTCAACAGTGCCGACCAAAGAGCTGTCGACCAGGGAGACATCGTTTACTATCACGGAACCACGACCTGCGATGAACCGCGGTACTACTATCAAGAAGGAGTTGGTGTATTTCGATGAGAACGATCTGGAAGATGATAATGATCTCAACTTGGATGATAGCGCTGATGTTGTTCTTACATATGACGGGGACGACGACTGTTCAGTGTTAGTGCCTTGGTCATCTTCTCCGTTCACACACAAGACAAGTACGCTTCAGTCGAGAGTAACGACAAAAGGCGTAATGCCATCGGCAGTGAGGACACAAGCAGTTGGACATAGTGGCGTCAGATCCATGTCATCCAGCGCATTTGCGGAAAGCGGGTCATATGCCAATATCCCAGTCGGAAATACAGCTGTGAAGAAGCGCACACTTCCCTGGAATATAAACGGAAATTCATATGGTAGTGGAGATGGTGATAGAGTAATTAACAATGAGTATCCGGTCAAGAAAGGCCAAATGACACAGACGCGCGACATGAACACTTCTGCTGACATTATCAATGTGGATACTTCTAAGAGAGCCACTCGTACCAGGCGACATACAGTACAGACGGAGCAAGAAGAGGATAACAATAAGCCGAAGGCGAACAGAATAGCGAAGATCTTCCTGAGTGAGGAACAGAGATCGGTCATTAAGCTAGTCTGTGAGCAATCCAAGAGCGTATTCTTTACTGGCTCCGCGGGTACGTATATGCATATGCTTATTCCTTGACATAGGTTGCTCATTAGTCACTAGGAACCGGAAAGTCTGTTTTGTTGCGAGAGATTATTGCAACACTAAGAAGGAAATACACGAGAGATCCTGATTCGATTGCCATAACGGCATCGACCGGACTGGCGGCGTGTAACATTGGTGGTGTTACGCTACACAGTTTTGCCGGAATAGGGCTTGGAA
Source organism: Lipomyces lipofer (assembly GCA_003705915.2). Lineage (NCBI taxonomy): Eukaryota > Fungi > Ascomycota > Lipomycetes > Lipomycetales > Lipomycetaceae > Lipomyces > Lipomyces lipofer. The sequence goes on along the minus strand of PPJX02000105.1, from coordinate 50,003 downwards.
AGGAAGATACCTCTCAACTCGTTAAGAGAGTTAAAAAGAATAAGAAGGCCTTACAGAGATGGTTGCGAACGAAGGTTCTCATAATGGATGAAATATCGATGGTGGACGGTGACCTATTCGATAAGCTGGAGGAGCTAGCTCGCAAAATTCGAAACAACCCGAACAAACCATTCGGTGGCATACAGCTTATTGTGACGGGAGACTTCTTTCAGCTTCCTCCTGTTCCCGATGGTGGAAAAGCCGCCAAATTTTCATTTGAAGCCAATTCATGGACCGCCGCTATTCCAGATACTATCTGTCTCACTCAAGTGTTCAGACAGCGAGATCAGGGTATAGCATGCGTTATTCGTAAAACGTGGAAGTCGACTAATATACTCTTCTAGTGTTCATCGATATGCTGAATGAGATGCGAATCGGAAGGCTCTCTCAGGCTTCAATTGAGCGTTTTCAGCGTCTATCACGGAAACCGGATTATTCAGATGGTTTGGAGCCAACGGAGTTGTGAGTTAATACAAACAGAAATGATTCTAGATTTCCTAGCTAATTTGTAGATTTTGTACTCGCCGAGAGGTTGACATCGCGAATGGCCGTAGAATGAGTGGTTTGCTTGGAAAGGAGTTTACGTTCGAGGCGATCGATTCAGGTTCAGCTGATCCGATTATGAGGGCCAAGCTCCTAAGCAATCTGATGGCTCCGGACAAAGTTACGATAAAGAAGAACAGTCAGGTCATGTTAATCAAAAATATGGATGAAACGCTTGTCAATGGATCATTGGGTAAGGTCCTAGGATTTATGAGCGAGTCCTCCTATACTCTCTATCGCGATAGAGCATTTGCGGAAGATTATGCTGCGCTTGATATTGGCGAGTCTTCTCTCGTTCCTACGGCAGATGGTGAGCTTGAGTATATGGAAGATGACGCTTTGAGGCAGCGGCAGAATAAGAGGATAGGTGAATTCAAGGCTGCCGGTGATACTGCCAGGAAGTGGCCACTTGTTCGCTTTACTTTATCCGATGCGACAACCAGGGATGTTCTAATCCTGAGTGAAACTTGGAAAATTGAACTCCCTAATGGTGAGATTCAAGCGCAGCGAACTCAGTTACCGTTGATCTTGGCATGGGCGCTGTCAATTCATAAGGCTCAAGGTCAGACTCTTGAGAGGGTCAAAGTCGATCTTGGAAGGGTCTTTGAGAAAGGGCAGGCTTACGTCGCGCTTAGTCGAGCTACTTCGCAACAAGGTCTTCAGGTATTACACTTCGACTCTCGCAAGGTCATGGCTCACGGCAAGGTTACCAAGTTCTATGCGTCATTGAAGACATTGGGAAGTAGCCGGAACGATGACGAAGCCTTAGAAGAGGCATATGGCGGATTTTAAGCATAGAAGGAATAGATTGGAGAAATAGGGGTAGATCGGCCTTGCGCCATTTTGCTGCACGGTTTCATGTATCATATATAGTGCATTATTTATAACCCTCGAGTTGGACCATGTCATTGTACGATAATTAATTTCTTATTAAGTATCAGTTCTCACGTAATCATACAAATCTCAATTTTGCAGCGCATAATCTATCAAAGAAATCCGTCGCTGCATTACCTCTTTCTTAGGACGGGTTTCGCGGGATCCCACGGGCCTTGGATTTCACTGGACGACAGCGTAAGTAAGTCACAAAGATTAATAACAGGATATGAACCAAATACTTTTTGTATTTCTGTAGGCCTATAAGCCATCCGGGAGCCACAAAGCCTGCACATAAAATCACGACAGTCCAGATCACTATTGCCCAACAGCCTCCAATGACTAGCATGCCAAACTCGGTTATGGCGACGAGTACGGAAGTAAGTACTAGATGGCCGATGAATGAATATGCGCGGAGCCACCGTGAAAATATTGGAAAGAGGCCAAAGAGTTCGATAGAAAACAGGAGGAACGAGAAGACACTTAAAGTAGTCGATAGCCGGGATGCAAGAACTATGGCGGCCGCAAGTGCGAGATTAGTAGATAGTGTAGGTGGAAAGCTAGAATTGAACTTAGACTCTGCACATATTCGAGTACAAACAAGACGGGCGCATACTGACGTTTTTCTGCTTCCGAACGAGTAGTCATGAAAAAATATGTTTAGGAGAGAAAGCCACAATGATATGGCCCAAATTGAATCCGATGATGTAGACTGGGTAAGCGACTTCAGGACAGGCGAGAGTCCGAGTAACGTCGATACAATGAGGATTGCCGACTTCGCTGTGCTAACTATAGTGATCATGTTAGACCATGGGGGTCAGAAGCGTCAGTAATTGCATACCTCTATTCGTAGCATTTTGGCCCATATACTCCCAAATAAAGTATCCAATTAAGGTCGACACAGAGCCTTCGACAGCAAACCATGCAGGATTCCAATTAAAATTATTGATGACGATGAATACACAAGCAAATATCGCAACAGTGCAAACGTGAGATATTATGACTGTCGAATCGGACGCTAATGCCCAGAATGAATACTGCTGGACATGTAGATTGCGCTTGAGTTGCGAAAGAAACGAAGCGTCTACATAGTTATCGGGGTAAGGCTGGTGAACCCATAGTAGCTTTCTCCAGGGCCTCTGACGCAAAGCATTCGACTTATAAGACAATGGAGTTGTGGTACTGCTCTGAATCCTACTCATCAATAACTTATGTCAGAGCTAGCTTGTGGGGGTATTTCTAGCGCCTCATGAGTTGTCGAAATCCGCAATCTGAAGACAGTTAGACCGAATTGCAGACATCCATCAATATAATATCTTACTGCAAAATGGTTGGCCAGGTATTTATGTGCAGATGAACTTCATGGCAGCGAGACATCAGGTCTTTAATATGGGATGAATAGTGGTGCATTCGATGGTTAGCGTGAACCTTGTACCGTATAGTACCAGTACGGCCGCCGCCCTCCCATAGACTTCCACCTCGACGAAGAGTCTGAAACCGTCATCGTCAATACTCATACATTACCCGTACTTCATCAGTCGACGTTGATCTTAGCAACTGCGCTCGTTTTCATCTATCTTGAAAACACCGAAATACCTAGATCCTTACATTGCTTTTAATTATGGATCGGCTGAATCGACTGCTTGGATCCTCCGGCGGTGGACTCGGTGGGATGCCGTCGCTAATGGTTGGTTCAGGTTGATGTAATCGTGGCGAACGCGATGCAACCGTCGCTAACGTCTCATTTTCGACTTGTAGGATCCTGCTATTGTCGATAATTCTGAATGTGTTTATATCTCGTCGCTTGCTTTATTAAAGATGTTGAAGCATGGAAGGTTCGTAAACCGTCTCAAGTGCATTTGTCAGGTTTACACTCGCTAACTTATGCATATAGGGCTGGTGTTCCTATGGAAGTGGTAAGAAACCTCAGCTGCATTTTATAGCCTGTTGCTAATCGTGTGTGTCTTAGATGGGTCTCATGCTTGGCGAGTTTGTGGATGACTTCACAGTGAGCGTTATAGATGTATTTGCGATGCCACAAAGCGGGTGTGTAATATTGTAAAGTATTATTGCGTGCTTGCGTTAAATGCTAACGTTCTACTTTCTATAGTACTGGTGTGAGTGTGGAGGCTGTCGACCCGGTGTTCCAAACTAAGATGATGGAAATGTTGAAGCAAACTGGAAGGTGCGTTTAATGGCTCATTTGGCGTTGGAACGAAGTTTGTTGCTGACTGCAAGTCTAGAGATCAAATGGTTGTAGGATGGTACCACTCACATCCCGGTTTTGGTTGCTGGCTGTCGTCCGTGGATATAAACACGCAGCAGTCATTCGAGCAGCTGACTCCGCGATCTGTCGCTGTAGTCGTGGACCCCATACAATCGGTGAAAGGAAAAGTCGTTATCGACGCCTTCCGATTAATCAACCCTACACTGTTGATGATGGGCCAGGAACCAAGACAGACAACATCGAATTTGGGCCATCTCAACAAGCCCTCCATTCAAGCGTTAATCCATGGACTGAACCGTCACTACTACTCTATCGGAATCAACTACAGGAAGACCGCCTTGGAAGGATCCATGCTTCTCAATCTTCACAAGAGCGAGTGGACGCAAGGATTGACACTAAAGGACTTCAAGGCTCATGATAAGGAGAATCTCGAAGCCGTTCAACAGATGGTGAAGCTGGCGGAGCAGTATACGACCCGTGTCAAGGAGGAGAAAGAGCTAAGTCCCGAAGCGCTCAAGACTCGATATGTTGGAAAGCAGGATCCGAAGAAGCATTTAGAGGAGAATGTCAACCAGCGTATGGAAGACAACGTGTGCGTTTTGTTGGCGGGGATGATCGACAACATTTCCTTCAAGTAGATGGGGTACATCATGCACTTTGTAGTCGAAGTATCTCTGTATTCTAGGTCAACGTGAATGGCAAAGCAGTCCTGTGTCCAATATCGGCATCTTCAAACTGGAACCCTCCACGTAGTCTGTACTGTACTTGTAAAGCAATGCGTTCGACTGGCGATGAACCTGACCCTAATTTTGCTGAGTGTATTGGCGTTGATCCCAAGCGGTGATCCCACGCCGGTAACGTGATGCATACAAGCCGCGGCAAGCCAACAAAAGCTCTCGCAGGCTGCCAATGCCACAACGCCATTTTAATCGTACGAATGCACAATCTGTCTCGTTAATTGCGAGCAATTTCTTGTCTTCTTGCATATCGTGGTTCAAAGTCAGAATAATATCGACAAGAGAATACGTGGAATTTGTGGTGAAGGACGCAATCCGCCATCGCTTGTATTAGACACCCATCAATTCCAAATCATTTCGAGACAACAGAACATCGCGACATTTAGGTCTGTCTGTTAATTCAAGAGAGAAACAATGACGTCTACTCCGAAGCACCAGGATGATGACGTCCTAGAGTTTCTCGAATCCCTCGGCCAAGCACCGACAGCAAATTCAGGTTCGACCGACAATGCATCCTCGACAGAGCCAACTGAGAAGGATTTGCTTGGTTTCCTGGACTCTCTCGCTCAGGACGGCGCTAGAAATAGTCCCAGTAAAGAGCGTTTGAACGAAGACTCCGCCGACGGGGCAAAGGAGCAACCTGTTGTAGCAACCCCGTCTGCGGATGCCGAGAAGCCGGCCGAGCCGGCTGAGACCAGGCCCAAACCGAGAGATCCTGTGTCATCGCTGACTAGCTGGCTGGGATCCAGTGGACTTTGGGATTCTGCATCTGCGGCTGTGAAGGGGGCTGAAACGAAGGTGAGGGATCTTCAGAGTAGCAACGAAGCAAAGGCATGGGAGGATAAGGTGAAGGGAAATATTGAGGCCATAAATAGGTTTGGTAAGAATCATGATCGATGATTATCGCATGTTAATGAGGTGTCAGCTTCTGTTCCTAACGTCGTGTGATGGTAGGGCTATCTCGAACTCTGGCTTCCACGCTATCGTCCGTTTTGTCGACGATTGCGCCTCCGATTCTGAGACACGAGCAGCTGAGGATCCACATCTTTCACGATATCGTGGGATATCCTTCGATAGATACTATTGTGTATTCGGTCTTTGACAGAGTTATGCAGCAAGTGGAAGGAGGTGAGCTCATAATAGTCCAGAAGGGCCGCGAGAGCCGACGTCGAGATTCCGATAAACGAGGGGTCAAGCGAGACATGGGATTATTCCAGGGCGGACTGGAAGCTGGCGAGAAACTGGCAAAAGCGAATGCAGAGCAGATTAAAGTGAAAGGCAAGGAGCCCGAGCACAATGAGAGTGAGGGTAAGATTTCTTGATAGTTGGATAAACGAATACGATAATTACGGACTCTAAATGTAGCAGATTCCCCGATCCGTAAGTCCGATATATTTTTGTCAATACAAGCGTGCGCTTTCGCACCAGACCCGTCGACTACAGCCGGAGACTCTAGTCCAGGCGAGGAGCTGTTCACTTTCATTATATACCTGCATGATCCTATTCATGAGCTGTCATTCACCACGCATTCGCAGTCGTTTCCTATAAAATGGTGCGAGTGGCTAGACAGCGACGAGCCAATTCCCGGACAAGTCGATCCTCGAGAATGGCTTGCGGAGTGGGTGGAGGAGGGTCTTGGTCTTGCTGTAGGTGTGGTTGCTCAGAGATACGTGGCGAGTCGCATGGCGATTGGGGTCGACCTTGACAGAAGTGAATGAGTGAGGAGGATACGGAAGGCAGATGCAATATCCCAATATTTAGCGAGCCATATATATTTTTGCAGCCAATGAATGAGGCGTAATGGAACTAATACGTTATTTTTAGATTGTATGTAGCTCTTTCTAGTATCTTTCACATCACGCTGTTTCCATAGCCTTTAATTCAAGTGACACCAAGTGATTAGTGAAGCGCACACCAGCTCATTCCCTTATGTTCACCATATCGTTGCATGACTTTGGCTGGCATGCTCCTGAATTCTCAGATTATAGTAGCCTTGGCGAGTTTCCGCTGTCGATTTGTTATGTAGACGATCTAAGTAAAATATTCCTCTGAACTTGACTTGCTAGCATAGGAGAGAGTGCTATATAGAGCTATCAATCAGATCAAGGCATAGCATTGTCAGCAGCGCTGCGCGCGACGAGAACAGGCACGTGCCCTTCTGGGAACTATGCAGCCTATTTATCAGCAGTCGGCGTTCGTCGACAGCATGGAATATTGCCGGTGCGGGACAGACCTTCGTCCTGAGCAACGCGGTGACTTGCTGTTACAGTTTGTGGCTCTTTTCATTTTTTTCGGGACTAGCCGTGGTTGTGTGCTCGGTTGTCGTCGCGATTGGCTTGAGCGTGCGGCTTAAAGTTGTTTGGCGAAATTCGAGAGCCCAGATCCATACCGGCCGAACAAAGGGGAATTGGGGGGTAAAAAAGGGGAGATGCGGAAAAGAAACCGGAAAAGGATAGCGCTCCATAAGGACACTGACGGTGCACCGTGAATTCTATTTTTTTTTTTAAACATGAGATTTAGCAGGAATTCGCAGCGGTCACGGGTTGTTACCAGCAAGTTTAGCGAAGAACCGCCCCCCCGCCTTTCCCCCCAAGCTACTGACAGGGATAGTGGAGTGTGCTGTTTTAAGATTCATACTCAAGGAAAAGTGTCCTCGTGAGTAATGGAACTTGAAGCATTTACAAGTTAGTCTGACTCCTGACTCTTCTTTGAGGAGTTGAGCGGGCAACATGGTTTTACTGTGTTAGTAATACTGTAGCGCTACCAGCTTTCGCGATACTACTTTCTTCTGTTGCGTATTCGTAGTATACCATCAGCCACTAGGCTTTGCCGATGTCATTCCAAATGCATGCTCTATGTGGTAACGACAAACGGAGTTTCGTCATTAGTCTGCGAGCTGCCGCGTATTTCGTAACTTTTAGTGAGACGGAGTTTATTTCAGAATTCAGAACCATTTTTTTGGTCGTCTGGGGAATGCGGGGTAAGCAGATGTCGACGAAACTAGCTGGGCACTATGCACTGTAGAAGCCGCGCTAGTTCAGACTATGCCAGCATATGACATTCGACGACGTCAAGTGTAAGAGGGGAGGGGAAGAGAGCGAGAGAGGGGTTGGGATGCTTGAGAGCAAATTACAAATTGACGCCGCAATATAAGGCAATATAGAGCAATATAAAATAAAAAGCAAGAAGGGCCGAAGTGGTCGTGATACTAGTACAAGTCTCGGAAGGATCTTGGTAGGTTTCGCTGGCCGATGAAGTTCGAGTTCAGTTCAGTTCGAGTGCAGTTCGTTTGGTAAGTGTGGCGGTTATCGACCCCATCATGTGACTGACTGCGCGTTTCCTCTGTTCGTTCGACACTAAACCAGAGACGTTGGGGGATGCACGAGGCGAGTTTGCGTGGGGGGCAAAGGCGGTGAAGATCATTTGGCGACGTAGACGGGCGCTTTGCCCAAAAGCGCACGCGGCCACTTCATTACACAGCACAACTTGCTGTGTCTGTCACGCGCGCGTGGGTGATTTCTCGGGGGCGGTTGGATTTGAGTTGTAGATCATGCGCAACATTTTTCATCAGATGAGTCTGCTGTTGCGCAGCTAGGCACCGAATATGCGGGGTAGATCAGATTGGCCCTGCAGGGACATCAGATGGACGGCGACAAGACGTCACGAGTAAGACATCACTTCCTACTGGTCTCGTTGGGTACCCCAGCAAATATGTTGGAGTTATTCCACTCGAGAAACTACCAAGAGAAATTAATTAAGGTAATTACGGCAACAAATTGGGTCACGTTGAGGACCGCCACAGCGCCGAAAAACGCAAAAGACGCGAGCTGTCTGTGATTTCGCTGCAAAGTTTGCTTGCACAGGGAACTGAAAACAGAGAAGGCGAGATCGCTCGGCGATAGAGTAGAAAGTGTGGGGAAAAACTATGGGGGGCCCCACACAACGAAAAAGTCCGAAGTAAGTGCGGCGCCTCTGCACGATTTGTCTCATCTTGTGCGTTTTCATTTCCTCTTCGTCTGATTTCAAAGCATGCCCCGTGCCACATGCAGCTGCATGCTGCATGGAACATTCCATCTCCATAGAGGGTGCAAATGGCGTCGCCCTACTTGTAGTAAACTGGGCAACCGTGCAGTTACAATGTGGAATTCGAGATCCAGCTCTTAGATTGCGAGTGTCTGACAGAGGGCCCTCGAGATCGTCTGTTCGGTTTGAAATTCAGTTTGCGAGGGATTGCCGTTGAGACGTAATTTGTTCAAATCAAACTTCAAATTATTGACAAAACAAGCGTTCGTGGGGACCTCTAGTCTACATCGCATAGAGCGCACGGTCCGCAGAGCCATCACGCAAGGGAGCACGTGCATCCGGCCCCAATGCTCATCGTTTCTTGGTGAGATTCGTCCGGTGTCGTCCATCCCGTCTCTCGAATGTCATTTCCATGGAAGCGGCATGGAAGCGGGGAATTCTTCGACCGATCACACTGCCGCGAACATAGTCAGATGGCGCACCGCACGCATGGCCGAACGTGGGGCGCCTGACGGGCATTCGGACATCAAAAGACAAAACTCAAAAGTATGCGTGCGAACAGGTGCAACAATAAAAAAATGAATGACGGCGCCCCCCACCTGAACGATCACTGCCATGATGCTCCGGTGGGCGACGGCGAATTCTGTTTCCGTTGCCAAAATTCACAAGCACAATCGTAACGGCGTTCGTGTTCCGTTCGATTGAAACGACGGGGACAATGATGCCCGGTTCCTGTTTCATACAGATGTACGCTGAATTCCGGAATACATCGACGTCATCACGTGTCAGTCATAGGGTAACCGATGCGTGCTTGCAATCGTCAAAAATGGGGTTCCACTCTTGGTGTGGGATTGCCAGCAATGATGACGACACCGATAGGGATCGCCACGCAGATCACATGCGGGTCGCACGTTCAATTGTCCGACGGGACCACACCTCGACCCCGCGCAACGCCTTAACACAGGTACGCCGCTTGGCCCGGCCTAATCACGCATTGCAACTACGGGCCCGAACAGTGTAAATTTGCAATGAGCACTGATCTCTTCTGCAAACGGTGGTGCGCAATTTTCAGAGACTCGGAGACTCAGAGACTTCAGAGACGCATTAGGCTTTTTCTGCTTGAAGCGACGGGACGTAGCGTGGGCGCGGGGTGTAGTCGCGGGCTGGCCTGTGCTAGTTACTGTACGAGTGGAGCTCCGTACTAGTCCAGAGCGAGCCGGAGCAGTAGAGCACTGGCGATCAGCGCGCGAATCCATGCTTGTTACGCGTGATTTGGTCACTGTGGGCTTGTCTGCTGTTGAAGAGGGTTCCGAACGGGGGTGGATTGGTACCTCCCTTTCTTTGTACCCCGCCGCTTCGATTAACGTACCTGTCGTACCGGGAGTCGCGTTCGCTGAATGTAAGATTGCTTGTTCGTTCCTTGTCGACCGTCCCCTCTGTACTGGATACGTCATCTTCGGCGTACCGATTCTCGCTTCAGCTCCCGGGGGCTGCTCGCCGCCGTTCTCAGTGTACCGCCTATTTTGCGGCCGCGAACAACCAGCTACGTGTAGCTTTAAATTATGAAATTTACACCGTTCAGCGACTGACAATCAGTCAAGAGAGTGTTCACTGCCCACCCGCGATCATCATATAAATTGCGAGCGATCGTCGACTGCACATTTTGTTGTACGACGTTATTGCCCTGTGCGTCTTGTATTTTCGCCTATCAGTCGTCAGTCATCAGTCATCAGTAGTCAATCGTCTCAGGTTGTGTTCCCGTCCGTTCTTCACAAGGGTATGTGATCTCCACCGCCGAACACGACTGTCCTTGCCGTTCGGATAGATATAACAACCCATTCATATCGTCATTCAGTGGTCATACGTTGTTTGACGGGTAGCTCTCGACATATATATCGTGCTGCCCCTTTGCTGCTACGAATCGCTGGTGTTCTTGCCTGCAACCCTTTCTTTTTCTCTTGTGTCTCTTGTGTATAAAAGTTATCTCTCTCCGCTTTTGCATTCAAATGAGCTACACGTGATTTGTCTCGCCCCATTACGATACAGTTAACTGCCTAGAGTGTCACCGAGTGTCACCGAGTGTCACCACCACCTAAGACATGTCCAATTCAGATATTGTCAGCGCCATAAATACGCTGATTGTTGCTTACCAGTACAAAGGCGGCTCTGTCGACTGGCGGCTTGTCGGTCAGGAACTGGGTGTTGATAAAGATTGTGCTCGGTGAGTTCTATTGATTTCAGAACCCGTGAACAAAGGCCTGAGCTAACCTGAGAACGCGCGTGCACACAGTATGAGGGTGCAACGGCTTCTGAAGAAATGGCCTGCTACAGATTTGGATGTCGTGGAGGATAAGCTGATGCATAGCAAGCTGGTGAAGCTGCCACTGGCTACGTCATTCTCTGGCGCCCCGGCATCGGTTACAACCACCGCCACTTCGCCCACCCGTCCCCCCGCCAATACTGTGTCCGCCTCGATCACCAAGCCGCGGCACGACAGCATGCACTATCATCACAATCACGCCCACCTCCCGCATCGCCGGTTTTCCGCGTCGCACGTCCGCAGTAACAGTATGGGATCCCCAATGGCGCATGCCCGGGCCCTCCTCAACTCTACAGGCCCACCAACGCAACAAGTCTGCGAAACGGACGGATTCTCAGCGTCGTACCCTCCACCTACAGCAGAGGGTGAGCATGCACCATACAAGTCGTCGCAGCCGTATGTCGCCTACGGCTCCAGTCCAATTGCTCGAGGGAATTATAACGTCTATGTGGATCCCACGTGCAGATCTCAACAGCCCTACATGCAGCCATCGTTGGCGCCGGCAGCTGCACCGCAGACGCAGGATGACGTACCGAGAGGACCGCCACCGCCGTATGATAAACGATACCTATACGCGTCAAATCCGGGGTCGCATGCAGGTCCCATCCCAGATATGGACCATATGCACGCACTGCAACAAGTTGCGGCTGCCACCGCGCTGAGTGGTAATGCAGACAACGGCCGGCGCGCTTCTGTAGACACGACAAATTACAGCACGATCGAAAGCAGTTCGTCCCGTGAAGGCTCTCAGGAATCGTCTGATGGAGGAGGAGGAGGAGACGACGATGACGCGGCGAGCGTCTTGAGTGCAGGTGCGGCAGAGGGGGCCATGATGCTGGAGAAGATGAAGATTGACACGATATTGGTGTGAGCGGCCGACCGGATCTAAGACGAACGAACGAACTGAAGTGCGAAAAAAAAAGTTGGGAGTGACGCGTTTGGGACTGTTGTATAGTTAAACGGAGTTCGGTGGACAGGATGAGTTTTATGGTACATTCATTTTGCGCGTTTATACTGGGGCTACAGGATAGGAGATCGTTACCGAGTGGGATATATAGGGGCTGGGTTACTATTTTGCTTTGATCATGATCATATTGTGCAGGGCGTTCACGACGTCATTCGTTTTCTTGTTGCTGTTCATGGTATTGGGAACGCTTGAACTTCGCTACGACAATGTATTTCTAGAATGACAGGGACTTTACTACGAATGTCTAAGAGAAACGCGATGCGCACAATCGTAACATATTATTCATAAGTCTTGTCTTGCTGCTCTTGATGGTGACACGTGAAAAAGTGAAATAAACTGCTTATGTACACGCGCTAGAACAGGATCTGGTCCTCCTGCTGCTTCTTCTTCGCGTAGATCAGGTACCGCGTGTAGCCGACGTACGCGGCGCCGCCGACGAGACCGAGCTTCACTAGGAACCAAAACCAACTGCCAGACCTTTTCTCCTTGTGGGTGGTCTTCCCGGAAGAAGCTCTGCCGCCTGGGACAGCCGTTCGCTCGTTGGCGGATGGGAGGAAGAGAGTCGAGGCGGTGATTGAGAGGATGTCGTGGTTTTCTAGATAGTCGGGTTGTCAGTATTCTTCTTCACACGGAAAAACTCAAGACGATACTCACCACTTAACTCCCCGGTCTCGGCCGAGAAGCCAAGATAGGAGACGGTAGGCAGCTGCGGCGCCGCGATTTTGAAGCATGTAATCCACTTCTTTGCATCCTTGTACTCGAGATCCAACTTCATGAAGTCGTCCTTCACGTACGTCAGCCTCCCCCGCGTCGCAATCTGGCTGTTATGCAGCCCCCTCGCCGGGCACCCGGCAATCTCATTTTCCTTCCCGTCCGTCTCCTTCGTGTACCGCGTCCTGCCGTCGCCCAGCATCGCCATGACATACGGGAACGTCACACCCGGCCTGTTGTTCTTGTACGTGTCGATGAAAATGCCGAGGCCCTCAAAATAGTCCGTCGATCCAAACACGGTGCCCGGCTGCGCCCTGTTCTTCGTGATCCACATCGCCATGCCGTCTCCGTACAGATTGCCCTTGCCCGAGATCTTGAACTCAAACTCAATCTCGAAGTTCGCCGACGTGATTGGCAGACGAGAGAAGATCCAGCCGGTCTGGCCCGGCCGGTCCGCCGTCAGCCGGATGTACTGGTCGGTGCGGATCACCGTGTCCTCGCCGTAGTCGAACCACCGCGAGTTCAGGGAGTCGTCGAGGTAAGGCGGCTGAATGGTGTGGGTCCGCAGGGGCACGCGACGTACCCCAGACGGGAAGTCAGCGTCTTCGTCGTCATTGGACGCGGAGCGAGCGGAAGGGATGTTGATGATGAAGAGCAGGAGGAAGGCGGTGAGCAGTGATAGTGCCGACGATTTCATTTGCATTTGCTGTCTCTTGTTGATGGAAATAGAGGACTCGATGTGTGAAGTTAGTCACTTTCGATACTAGTTATCTGTCTGCTCGATGTTCTCTTGATATGCCGAAATCAGTTCGGACGGTTGACTTTCTTTCGCGATGCTTTTTTCCTTTGTTTTGTCGACACACGCGATTTGAATCACTCTGCTGCTGTCTGAGTCCAAGTTAAGCAAAACTACAGTTAATTAAATTGTCATTCCTCGACAACATCACCCAGGCTCAGTATACTAACCAGTTGCCCCGCTAGCTTAAGCGAAATGCTGTGTGGTGGTTTGATGATCAGCTTCTGAGTTGTGGTCGAACGTGCCTCGCAACCCTTTTTTTTGTTGAGGTGTACTCTTGTTGCGAGCACGCAGTACCTTGGGATTTTCTGAGACACAGGTTTATGAGCTCAAAAGCTATCACTTGGTTACGATTTTTGGTATAGTCTATTGACCACTATCGAAGTCTCTTGGATGCAGAAATATAATGGTATGATGGATCTTGGGAAGTGAGACATGCTAATCATCATCCGCACCCTTTTATTCAAGATATATTATACCGGCAAGAAAATGAATGCAATGCAATGCAATGAACTATTATACATCGTCAACGCTACTCCTCCAATGACCACTAAATATATCATTAGCCACAAATGTCTACGCGATGTTACGTAACAGGAAGCCTTACCAAACCGTCTCCCAAATATGTTCCAACTTCTATGCCGATACCCTTATTGATCGTTTTGATGTCGTTCGTTCCCATGCTGAGAGTTCCAACAGCAAGCGCTGTCTCCTTGCCCTCGGCAAATATAGCGACGACTGTGTCTTTCTCAAGAGGCGAGTCTGGTAACGACGCGCCCGCGGATGTGAGGCCTGGGCACTATAAACCAACTCATTAGTATCTCTGAGGTCTGAATGCTATCCTTGTGGCTGCGTCTCTAACCATAATATTCGCGCCTGATAACACAAATTTTATAGCTCCTCGATCGACTCTGACAGATGGGAATCTAGTTGGATCTACATCTCGCCAATGCCCCATTATCCAATGTCAGCTCATCGGTACCGAAAAAAGTATCGCCTTGCACCTGTTACCACCCGCAATACCCACACTTATGGACTAATTTGAGACTGGGAATGAAGGGATCGTCGAAATGCTGGAAAAAAACGACGTCGCTATCGACAGCGTATAGTGATAGTTTCTCGGTACTGTTGCCCGTCGTTTCACGTTAGACCACCTTCTGTGAACTCCATCTAGATATAAAGATACTAGCCCATACCATTTGATGAGCGTTAGCTGACTTTTCTTCGGTATGATCTCGTCGATCACATCCTCCAGTCCCGGAAATTGGTCAACGAGTTTAGATTTGAGCCCTCGCTGGACGGAGGACTTGACATTTGTCCGCGAGTGAATGTCTTCCTTTGCGCTGAATCTAATACATGGTCAATTAGCACTTGATCTCAAACGTATGTCACATAGAAGCACTATTCAAGACAAATTAAGAGAAGAAAGGGGGGAAGGGAGGAAGAGGACTATAATATACTTTTTAAACATTACGTTATGAGCAATCAAATAATCAATCAATATCTGTCGTTATTCAAAGTAACTCAGCTTACGGTCTGTCGAAGATTTTGTGAATTTCCAGTGTCTCAAATCTCGCGATCTGCCGTTTCTCCCAGCAAGCGGACGTGAGGCTCGACGTTTTCCATGTTTTGACGTTTACGCAGTAACTTAAAATCACATCCAACATCACGACACTTATGTTCAACCAATGGTAGCGTTTGCAAACTCAGTACGCGAACATCATCCACCGTCTTTTATCCCGTTCATTTGGAGGTTTTCCTGCAACAATTGGCCGCACCCCACTTGCTCGTTCCCTTCATCCTAATTTGGCCATGGTTAATCGACTGTCTGCGTCTCCGTTACTCCGACGGATCTCGTCCTCATTCGTGGTAAGTGTCACTCTGGAAGATAGCACCAACTTTTTGGAACTCGTTCCGACTCAGTTTCCCGATCACTAACTCGATTGTTTGCTTGTAGAGGAATGCTTCGACTTCAGCATTCAAGGAATCTAGCTCCGAGGTATTTCAACTTTACTACTGTCAATTACGCCGTCCACTTTATTCTTTGATATGTTGATCTACATTTTGGTGCAACATTGCGATTCGACGCGTTGCAAACAATTACTGACGCCAAATGGCATTAGGTTTCGAGATCCACGCGCGCCGCCATCGTCGCTTCTGTCGCGACGGGTGGTCTTGCTGCATGGTACGTTCACCTCTACGGCAATCCGGTTAAAGCCGTCACCGTGGCTGAGCACGGTCTTCACCCCACCGAGTACCCGTGGCCTCACAGTGGATGGCTCAGCACCTTCGATCACCAAAGTTTACGCCGAGGCTTCCAAGTCTACCAGGAGGTCTGCGCAGCCTGCCACTCCTTGAACTTGGTGGCCTGGCGTACCCTGGTCGGCGTAACCCACACCTCCGACGAGGTTCGCGCAATGGCTGAAGAGGTTGAATACGATGCCGAGCCCAACGACGAGGGTGAGATCGAGAAGAGGCCCGGCAAGCTCTCTGACTACATCCCCTCCCCATACCCCAACGAGCAGGCTGCGCGAGCTGCCAACCAGGGTGCCCTCCCCCCGGACTTGAGTTTGATCATCAAAGCACGTCACGGCGGATGCGACTACGTCTTCAGCTTGTTGACTGGATATCCCGATGAGCCTCCGGCGGGCGTCGTCGTTCCTTCAGGCCTGAACTACAACCCATACTTCCCCGGCGGTGGTATCGCCATGGCCCGTGTCCTGTTCGACGGTGTCGTCGAGTACGAAGACGGCACCCCTGCTACTTCCACACAGATGGCCAAGGACGTCACTAGCTTTCTTAACTGGGCCGCCGAGCCCGAACACGACATCAGAAAGAAGACTGGTTTGAAGGTCCTGATCATCTCGGGAGCCATGTTTGTTCTCAGCGTTTGGATTAAGCGGTATGTTGAGCGCGAGCTGATATTTCTGGAGCCTCTGAACCTGACCTTCTTCGCAATAGATTCAAATGGACGCCCTTGAAGACCAGGAAGCTCCTTTACAAGCCCCCTAAATTCTAAAGGCTCAGCCGGCGTTGTTTGATCGTTCACAGTTTTAGTCGGAAAAAAGGAATTTGGAAGCAGCTATCTCATGCTCAGCAATTTCCTTCATCGAAAGTCCTGGAGTTTTGAGCTGTAGATAGATTAGATTATGGGTTTCGCAGAGATATAACTTAAACATTAAATCAGTTTACAGTTATGTTCCAAGTCATGCTTTAACATCGTGGCATTCTATAAGAAACAAATTCCATATTTGTACAACCACCTCACAACAGCCCTCTCCACACTAGATTGTATTAGCAGAAAAAGCTTATTTTGGACTTTGTGGTACAAAACCCTTACCAGGTTACTTAGCTGCACGAGAAAAATTTTTGAAAACTCCCAACGCAGAAAATAAAGCTGATCAGGGCACAAACCACTTGATCTAGCATTAACCAACGTCATACGAAAGCAATGGTTGGTAAGAAAGGAAGTAATAAGAAAGGTAATTTCTTTTGAAATATTTGATTTATCGAAAAACCGTACTGATGTTTCTATTTTCTAGTCCAGAAGCCGGCCAAGCCCGTAGCTGAGAAGAAGGCCGACTTGCTACCACCCACTAAGGCTGTCGAGAAGGAAGTGTCTCCCGAGGTCGATCAGTTCGAGGACTACAGCGCCGATGAAGACAGTGGTAATGACGGGGAGGAGTTTGCCAAGTTTGATTCGGAAGGGTTGGAGTCGGAAGAAGAGGACGACGAGGAAGCTGAAGATTCCGAAGGCTCGGAGAAAGAGCTGAAGCTCTCCGATGAGAAGGAAGCGGAGATCAAAGACCTTATAGCCAAAAAGAAAGGATCAGCGGAGGAAGAACAAGGCAAGAAGACCAAAGGCAAGACGTCCAAGTCATCGGAGGACAAGCCTGGCGTACTGTATATTGGTCGAATCCCCCACGGTTTTTACGAGCACCAAATGCGAGCATATTTCTCGCAGTTTGGAGATATTCTGCGGCTCAGACTTTCTCGGAATAAGAAGACGGGCGCGTCGAAACACTATGCGTTTATAGAGTTTGCGTCAGATGAGGTTGCTCAGATTGTTGCAGATACGATGAACAACTATTTGCTGTACGGCCACATCTTGAAGGTGTCTGTGGTTCCGAAAGATCAGATTCACGAGAAGCTATTTGTCGGAAGCAATAGGAAATTCAAGCAAATTCCCAGAGCGAAGCTAGCAAAGTTCAACCATGACAAGAAGCGCAGCAACGAGGAGATGGTAAAGCTCGTGGCCCGGGAGCAGAAGCGACGAAAGAGCAAGCAGGACAAACTGAAAGAGCTTGGAATAGAGTACATTATTCCGAAGACAAAATTGAAGTCGCACTAAATTCGACAACAGCATGAAATTTTCATTTTCTTTGGGAATCTTGTACATTATATTGTGTTTTATTGGTTGTGTTTATCGCATCGTTTACAATAGTGAGCTCATGGTCGGTTTCCATTTCAAATTAGATGACATTTCTAAACTTCGCGACATAATACCACGTTCTTAAACGCTATGCTACAACCAGTTTCACTTCGCAGTCTTTGTTACTTTGTCTTCGCTGCTTTCGTAACCGGAGGTGGACCGGGCGCGCGACTTTTTGACACGAGATCGGCCGCCTTTATTACCGCATAGACGACGGCGCCTTTTAATGCGTAATCTACTATCATAAACCAAGCTGCAACGGAAACACTGCCTACACGATGATATCAATAAAAAGCCGAAAACGGTGAATACTGACTGGCAGCCCCATCATACCTTTCGGAGCTGAAGTAAGCGACAATATCCACTCAATCCAACCTGGAAACCATCCCTTTGGAAGCCAGAAGACGGCGCCCTTGCGATACTTTATCCGAACGAGAATCTTTAACCCTGTAGTTGAGATCCATAAAACACTCTTAACTTGTCTCTTGAAAAATGTCTTTTGTGTGCCAATCGTTCCGCCTGACAGGTCAGCATCTTGTTTGCAACCTACAACGTCTCGGTTAAGCATACTTAATTTCTCAATTTCCGCCTTCAATTTATCCACTTTACGATTCAACTTCGCCCACTTTGCGAATTCGTCCTGTGAGCTGGTATTCGATCTCTCTGTGCTCACAGCTATTGCCTCACGCTGTAATATGCGCAATTGCTTCA
This sequence comes from Lipomyces lipofer, assembly GCA_003705915.2. Classification (NCBI taxonomy): domain Eukaryota; kingdom Fungi; phylum Ascomycota; class Lipomycetes; order Lipomycetales; family Lipomycetaceae; genus Lipomyces; species Lipomyces lipofer. The sequence continues at coordinate 31,624 of PPJX02000105.1, read as the reverse complement.
CGTTCTGAGATGCCTTTGTCGGCACTAAATTTGTCCAGAAATGCCATGCCTATACAAATGTTAGCAACTCCATATATACTGGGAGATAAAGTGAGCTAAATTATACTTACTAATTCTCCCAAGTTATCTGATCCGATGGCAGATATGAGTGCGCTTAGGATGACCACGCCGACCACGATTACAAGAACCGAGACCATGATGCCGAGAAAAGCTATTTGACCAAATTAAGCATACACTTAATTAACTGTCCATACGTCAGCTGGTTCATTGACAAGACGGTCCGGAGATACTACAGATCGCTCTTTGTCAGGCGCTGATTAAAGCTGCCTGCCACGGGTGCTAAATAACACCTGGGGCAAGTTACTGTTTCCGCTAAACCCAAACGGGAATGGCATGGTACTATACCCTTTGTCAAATTTGATTAGCTTACCCGGAAGTGACGATGAAATGCCCTAACCCACACTTTTGGGAAGTAGTCTTTCCAGGTTTTAACTAGTAGGGTTCTCCTAGGGCTGCTAACTGTGACTGCTTTTTGAACATGCCCGCACGGCTTGAACTAGTCCTGCCCACTTCGTTCTTGATCTTGCGATTCTGCAATCTGTCTCAATCAGCACCTTTTGCTCGACAATAGCAGTACATAATTAATAAATATGGGAAAAGGAAAGCCAAGGTAATTAATAAAATATCTACAGCTATTTGGCTCGACTTGACAGCGTCTAATTCTTATATTTAGAGGGTTGAACTCCGCGCGAAAGCTCCGCACTCATCGCCGTGATAACAGATGGGCGGATCTGTCCTACAAGAAGCGTCTCCTCGGAACCGCTTTCAAGTCGTCCCCGTTCGGTGGTGCATCCCACGCTAAGGGGATCGTTCTCGAGAAGGTTGGTGTTATGGCCAAGCAACCCAACTCTGCCATTCGCAAGTGTGTTCGGTACGTACGCCTGGAATCGACATTTAAGGCTTGTGCAGCTTCCTAATCAGATATTTTCATCGCTATATAGTGTCCAGCTTATTAAGAACGGCAAGAAGGTTACTGCCTTTGTCCCCAATGACGGTTGCTTGAATTTCGTTGATGAAAACGACGAGGTTCTTCTCTCTGGTTTCGGCAGAAAGGGAAAAGCTAAGGGTGATATCCCTGGTGTCCGGTTCAAGGTTGTCAAGGTCTCCGGTGTGTCGCTCCTGGCCCTGTGGAAGGAGAAGAAGGAGAAGGTATGTTTCACCTACCGATTGTACGTTGCGGGTGATTGTCGAATACTAATGTTGATTTGTTTTGTAGCCTCGTTCATAGATTGTTGTTGTTTTGCGCCATCTTCTTTGTAGCAATATAGTCATGATTTGTGAATAAAAGTATCCTATCGGTTATATTAATAAGTATTGTGGTTTCAATGTCTATCGTCAAAGGTATCTGTGAAGCATTACATTGACACTGATGAGTCTCGTACTGCCCGAGTATTTGTCAATCTCGAGTACTATCCCATAATATTTCGATAACCGTGCAAACACTGGGAAAATTGTTAGTTTGTATTTATTTTGAGCGGTATATTGTATATATGTCTTTTGAAATCCGATCTTTGACCTGATTTTTACAATTTCTATCGAACGCAACTTCATATTGCAAACGTAAACTTTATGGCATAAATGATGGACTGTTGATGGTTGCTATGTTGTTTCCTCCCAGCGCTTCGACCCTCTTGCATTCATCAACCTCCATGGGTTCCAATTACGCCCAGAGTAAATTTTACAATGTCGACTAGATATCCGTATTCGCATGATGTTCCGCGCAATTCTAGGGATAGGTATGATTCAGAGGATCCTCGCCATAATCGGCGCCGTTCACGCTCGCCAGGACTAGCTGGCAGATCAGCTGATGATGATTGGAGGCGGTCAAGGATGTCAGATGGCTCGTCGCATAGTCGAAGGGAGTACAGACATGACGATAGATCTGAATCCTACGAACGCGCAAGTTATGGCTCTCATCGACCAGTTCGAAACAAGACAAGTCAAGAGGAGGAGCAGTGGGTTGCAGGGGAGGACGCGTTTGCACTTCGGCAGGCTAAGAAGGGCGCTATGATTAGAGTCAAGGAAGGGAGGGCGCGACCGATAGACTGGCTTGCTATGAATTTAAGGACTTTGGATGAAGACAAAGAAGTTTACGACGAAGAGACATTGGACGGTCGGGAGTTTGAGATTCCGGTGCCGTATGCTGTCATAGAGGGACTGAATCTTGCAGATATCGGGAAACTAGAATCAGATATCGATAATTTCTTGCAGATGGAGAGGAAAGGCTCAAATCATGACTTCTGGGAAGTGCGTAAGTGGTCTGATTCTATACCTCAATGAGATTACTAACTCAACATCTTAGGCCATGTTGACCATCTGCAAGGACACGAAACAGAAGCTCAAATCAGGCAAGGGCAACCTCGACTCTCGCGCCGTTCATGCTGTCTCCGAAGATATTGAAAACGTTCTGCGCGATAAGGAATATGGCGAGCTTGTTGCGTTGGAGGAACGAATCGAAGTCCTACTGTCCGGCGATTCGGCTGTAGATGTCGACTTTTGGAGCGAGCTCAAAAAGGAGCTTTTGATTCGGAAGGCGAAGGCCAAATTGAAAGGCATTCATGACGCAGTTACCAGGGACCGTGTGGATATGCTTGATAAGCTACAGCGTATTGAGGCGAAGAGTGCAATCCAGCAGATCAGAACTGTTCTGAAGAATGGTGATAGATCTGCCGAGAAAACCATAGCGTATTCGCCTTCGATGGATAACATCCCAGAGAGGGAGGGTGAAAAGTTGCAGACGAGGCCGCCTTCATATATTTCGACGGCGGACGATTTTATTTCGAAAATGGTAAAGATATCTTTATATTGAGCTTGCGCCACTTTACTGACGCTATATTATATAGACCGAAGATCAGAAGAAGGTCGAACGTATGGGATTTGTTCCACTGAAGCAGAAGGGCGTACAAAAACAAAAACAACTGCTAGTACCTGGGAAGACTACGGGTGTATCTTCTGTCACCGAGAAGCTCTTCGAAAAAGAGATAGCGAGGGGTCCAGAGGAGAACGAGGAAATCTTCAACGATGAGGAAGATTTGGGCATATCATCCAACTCCAAGGACAGGCTGCAGAAGCCACGATACTTCAACCGTGTCCAGATGGGATTCGACTGGAACAAGTACAATCAGACGCATTACAATCAGAACAATCCACCGCCAAAAGTTGTGCAAGGTTACAAGTTGAACATCTTTTATCCGGAACTGATTGATTCCACTAAAGCTCCAACCTATAAGATTATTCGAGAGGGTGGTAGACGGCGAGGTCAGAGCAATGCTGGGCCGGGAGAAAACGACACGTGCGTGATTAGATTCATTGCTGGCCCACCTTATGCAGACATTGCCTTCAGAATCGTGGATAGGGAGTGGGACTATTCGTCGAGGCGAGAGAATGGGTTCAAGAGTAGCTTTGATAAGGTATACTACCATTTGTGGAATCTCTTTTTCTGAAAGCACTACTGACATTTTATCTAGGGCATTCTGCAGCTGCATTTCAGATTTAAGAAGGTCTTTTACCGAAAGTAGCTTGTACTATAATTTGACAGTTGTATTCTACTATAGATTGTAAGGTTTTAACTGTTAAGTGGCGTTTTACAATTAGAATCTAAATTGATTTTTTTTGTGAACAAGTATGAGGCGGGCGTGAGCCCTCCCTCCAAGTGTAATGTACATTTAATAACAGATTTTTGCACTTACATCTCACAACCATTCTCTGGCTCGTATCAGATGGAAGCTTCTTACTTTGGAGAGCCCGATACCCCAGATCTTCCTTTCGACTCTATACCACCAGCGGCAGCACCCGGATAAGGTGGGACAGTCGGTGGATAGCCGGCAGGCGAAGGAGATGTCACAGGTCCAGGTCCGGGTGGAAACGTGGCAAAACTCTGTACCGAAGGAGATGCTTGACTGGCCACAACTTTGTTGTCGGTACTCGGGGCATCAGTAGTAGCACCACCCTTCTTCGCTGTCCTGTGCGCTTCCAATCGCGCTAATATCTCCTCTCTATTCACGGACGAGATTTTCGCCTTCTTGGAGGCAGGCCCTAGCGTAGAAGTACTAGTAGTTGGCAAAGTGCTCGATTCGGCAGATGTAGGAGGAATAGAAAACTTTTCTCTTATCTGATCTTCGTGTTCCTTCACGGCAGAGCTTGGTATTCCTTCCATACCAAATATCTCGATATCCGCTTTCTCGCGACTACAGAGAGATTAAAGTATTAGTTGCATTCCAATTGGATAGACTCATCCGACGAATCTCTAGTAAATCATACCTCTTTATACTGTTGAATACTGTGTTTACCGTCTCCTTATGAACTTGCTGAACATGAATTACAAGGCCTAGATACGTCAGACCTTCGAATCATATGCCTTCTAAAAATGATAGTTTAATGAAATACTCACCACCCGCAGTGTTCAATCGCTTGTTACATTTGTCACACTTAAAATGCTGAGCGCGTTGATGAGAAATAAGAACTTTCAGATCGTCAAAATCGCGCTCACAGTAGTAGCACCAAGGCCGGTCGAGAAGGCGTTGGAGAGTGGCAGCTGCTGATTTCCTTTTGCCCATGACTTGTGATTGATAACCGGACACTACAGGTAAATTCACTTATCGAGGATGGATCGAGTTGGATTTGCGGTTTTACTTCGAAGATCGCCCGCGAGGTGGATTCCGAGAAGCTCGACGTTAAATTAGTAGAGTTTCCAGACATCGATTAGCAGCTCCGACCACGTGAAGATGCTGCTGTACTACTACTATATGCCTTCACTCACTATTCGCTTATGTAATTTTCGACTTGGAGCGAAATATATTTAACCTATTGTGGCATCCAAGTATCACTGACAGAATTTTTGCATGATTGGAGAAGGGGACTATTCAGTTTCGGCGACTCTCATATCCTCAGATTCCAACTTATGTTTTTAGGTACAAATGTGCTACCTAGAAAATCGACGCTCATTAATTGCATCGTCTACGAGCCATTAGACTTCCTCCCGGTTGTATAGGTGGTGCGCGGGCACTGAGAATCTGGAGCAGGATTCTGGTTTGGACAGCTAATGAAGCTGTTAATACTACTTTAAGGGACGATGCGAGTTTGGTCCGACGACTTATCCAGACTACGAGTATCAGTTTACGATTTTGTAAATATTGTTCGAGATCCGCAATAATCGGAGAGATATCGAGAGGTTGCTGGCCGATTCCAAGTACCCCAGGGAGCTACTCACAAGGTGGGGAGCTCTCGCGCTAGAATTCAGAGGCTGTTCGGAAGGAATTTGTTTGGCAACCAATCTATTTTGCTGTCTAACTCCTCAGATCGCAGATTTATTTCTGTATTTATTGACTGTATATACCTGTTCGAGAATTTTAGTGACGATCAACATTCATAGGACTGGACTACGAAGTTCGTGAAGTGTCCTCGAATGTCGTCCTTCATTGGAACTAGACTCGTTATGGTTGAAGATGTTATAAGGAACTGCTGTGTACCTTTTCCATACCGTGGGCTCCTCGTCGAAACCATCTTGAAAGGCTGCCGCCATCAGCTGTAAAGTTTTGGCCACTCTTTATCATTTTCCGGATGCATGGAAATTCTTCTATCTGTATTCTAATTGAACCCAAATTGAATATTCTAATAAGACAACATAAAATTGAGATAGAGCCGATTCTAACCGAACACCAAACGTCCTTAACCATCTACATGTGAATGCTTCTCAGCTCAATAATTGAATCAGCTGAATCGTCTCTACCACTCCGGTTTAAAGGCTCCGCGCAAAATCTCTGGATAGACGCGTCCCTGCATGATGGTTTCCTCGACAATAGCCTTCACGTGTTTCTATAGAGTGTTAGCGCAAATCAATCGAATAGGTAGCACTGTAGTAAGTCTGGAAAGTACTCACCGGCTCGACTCTTCCCATCCATATGCCCTCGCCTGTATTTCTGTAAATGATAACATTCCCGGCATACTAAACACGAAGTTAGAACGGGTCAAACGCAACAAACACCTACCAACCATACCTTATGTCCACCAACGTGCGAAACGAAATAAATAGGAACACCGCCCGGTCTATCATCTAACGCGTCTCTAAGCAAACCGTGCTGCCGCAGATGCATATCAAATTCCTTCTTCAGTATCGGTGCAGTAACTCCACACCGCTTATCACGCGTGCGATGCGAACATAGTAGTACCACCGCTAAATGCTTCTTCTTCGATATCTTCGCGCCTGCGATTTCTTCCGGTAACTCAGTCTCCTCTGGTGGCGCTCTGAATTTGAGAAGCTGGTCCGTAACTTCGGTCACGACGCTTGGCCGCACGTTCATCGCTTCTAGCTGTAGCGGCAAGATGAATATATTTGACGGCTTATCTGCGTCCGAGGAAGTGAAATAGTCGTTCGGCGGCGCCATTGACGAGTTTGAGACAATAACACGGCCCGGTGCAGTGTGCGGAGTCCATGACGCGAGAGTCACCGATAAGGAACCCTTCTCGTCCTCGAGGCCGTGACCCCAGTCTGACTTGCCGGTCGCAACAATAATATGTGAACGCCATGGCTTCACAGAGCCCCAGAGTGCGTCTTCCTGTTCAATTTTGAGGGACGAAGGAAACTTCGCGGTACAGGAGTCGCAAACAAGGTCACACTCCTTGGCGACGGGGAGGACTGAGGAGGCGTCGCCTTCTCCTGAGAGGACAATTCGTATGGACGACTTGACGGAGGAAAACAGACCCATGCCGCTAAGGATGAAATATTCCAAGGAAATACACAAAAAGAAACACCACCAAAGCAACCCGGATGCAACAAATGGGGAAGAAAACTAGACAGATGCTGCCCAATGGAACAAGTATATTCTGAAATAGACGATAAAAAGGCGAAGGATATCGGTGCTATTGATTGGGCACGGACTGATTTTGCCGCTTTTATAGATTCGTTAGATTCGCAACAGCCAAATTTCAACCTCTGAGCACGCTGAAACATTGAGTTCACTGCGGCGTAGAACATTGGAGCGTGGCCGTGGTAAGCTCCGTGGATATTAGAGAACAGCAACTGTCGTCATTTCATTCCCTAATTCCGGCCGCGCGTCCAACGGCTTAGGTCCGTAACTAAGGGAGTTACCGGATATAGCCAACACAGAGTTGACTATGAATAGTAAAATAGCATATTAATCATCCAGCCGTACGTAATACTATACGACTCGACGTAGAATAGGATTGAGACATGCGGCGCATGCAAATTAATCGAGGAAAAATCATGAGGAACTGTATGATAGATCATTTTTGATCGTCTATATCATTCTACCATTCTATATGTGTAACATACCCCAACTCCATCTCTCTAGCGCGAAACAATCCAAGATATATGTATACCATCTACGCATGCCTAAAGGACCCCTTCCAAATTCCACACCCATTCTTTCTATAACAAAAAAAAAAATTAACGCTAGCCGCCTCTTTCCAAAGCTTGAAGCTTCACAAGCTCATAGTATTTCCCTTTCTTCGCCAATAGCTCCTGATGGGTACCAGTCTCAAGCACCTTTCCAGCCTCGAGTACAAAGATCAAGTCTGCATTCTGAATAGTGCTAAGCCTGTGCGCAATCGCAATGGTAGTCCTACCTTTAGCGGCAGCATCCAAAGCCGCTTGCACTACTTTCTCCGACTCGGAATCAAGCGCGGACGTAGCCTCATCGAGCAGTAGGACTTTAGGCTGGCGGATGAGCGCGCGGGCAATAGCAACACGTTGTTTTTGACCACCTGAGAGCAAGCTACCCTTCGAGCCACAGAGAGTATTGTAACCGTCAGGCAGGGACATTATGAAGTCATGAATGTTAGCTTGCTTACAGACGGTAAAAATCTCCTCGTCTGTAACCGTCTGCGTTGTTCCAAGTTGGATGTTCTCGCGAATGGTACCCGCGTATAGCGTAGGCTCTTGCTGAACAAGTGCAATCTGCTCTCGATAAGAGTTTACGCTAAATTCGGTAATATCTTGTCCGTCGAGGAGAATTTGCCCCGACAAAGGACGATAGAATGACTCAATCAAACCAATGGTAGTGCTCTTTCCACAGCCGGATGCACCCACCAATGCGACATATTGTCCTTTCTTGATCTTTAGATTCAGTCCTCGAAGAACCGGCACTTGTGGTCTGGTTGGATACCGGAAGTGCACATCACGAAACTCAACGTCGCCCTGCACGTTCTCCGGAATCTTACCCTCATTATTCCACGTGTCAATTTCGGGAATCATCTCGAGCATTTTCTTAATGTTTGCCGTCGCGGACTTTGCTTTCCCCATATCGGGCGCAAACGAGAACAGAATACCCGCAGCTTCGGCACCGACGATGACGGTGGTGTAGGTGACGTAGAACTGCAGGAGTGTGTACTCATTCGTCCGAATGAACGAGCTTCCATACCAGAATGCTAGCGCTAGCAGGAAATACTGCATTCCCTGCGCAATACCGTACCAGAATGCGGACCGGTTAGACGCTCGCTTGCTGACGCGGCCCTGCTCTTCGATAATACTATGATAGTGCTCCAGCACATCGATTTCACGAGTCAAGGACGTGACGGTACGAATTGCCGAAGCGGCCTCGCACGCGTAGCTGCCTGCAATTTCGTTGGACTTCTTTGTTGTGTTTTGGAATACGGAGAGGACGTAAAAACGCCAGAAGCCGCTGCCGATGATGATTGGCAGGCATGCGATGCAGACCAGTGCGAGATTCCATGCTAGCGCGAGAGCCAGAATGACGCCAGAGATGACGATCATGATGGAGTTCATGATCTGGCCGAACGTGGCACCGCTGAAGCCTGTCAAAAGCGTTAGTATAAGAATTACAGTTCAGATAAGCCAAACCCACCTTCAACAAATTGAGCGTCCTGCGAGAGCATACTAGTTAGAGATCCGGTCGTGTTCTCATCGCGATCATAGAAAGCGATATCTTGTCGAAGCATCTGCCTGAACGTGCGAAGTCTGATGCGTCGTACCAGCTTCTGAGAGGCATATGAAAAGAACGCGAGTGCCAGGGTTGTGACAACACATTCAATGGACGCTAGCATGAAGAATAGACCAGAGAATATGGCAATCTGACGAGTCATAAAGTCGTAATCTGGAATAGCACCGAATGCCTCAACACACTTTCCGAAGAACAAGCCCATAGCGTCGTATCCGAGACCTGTAATAAGCGACATAATCGTGCCAAGCAGATTATACTTGTTCTCCTCCTCACTCATTCGAAAAAGGAATGCGATCAACTGCGGAAGCGTGAATTTCGAAGCATCAACATCTTCCTTCTTTGGCTTCTGCTCAATGACCATACTAGAGATAGAGTGTCCAGTTCTGGTCTTTTGCAGTCCAAGTAGCCCATCCTCCTGAAACGCTTCCTTCTCTTCTGCATTCTTCTCCGCGAGCTCCTCACCGACGGTCAGGTTCTCTTTCTGCTGCTCAATCTTCTGCGCCTCCACCAGTTCGTAATACTCGCCCTTCATCTCCAGAAGCTCATCGTGGGTACCCTGTTCCATAATAATTCCACGTCGCATAACCACGATATTATCCGCATCTTTGATCGTGGAAAGTCGGTGCGCAATTACGATAGTCGTGCGATCCTTGGATGCGCGGTCGAGTGCCTCCTGCACGACGCCTTCGCTCTTAGTATCTAAAGCCGAAGTTGCCTCGTCCAGTAGTAGGATCTTGGGATTACCAACAATGGCCCTCGCAATCGCAATTCTCTGCTTCTGCCCACCCGACATGAGGAACCCGCGCTCGCCCACACTCGTATCAAGACCCTCCGGAAATGTGTCAATGAATGTCATCGCGTTAGACTGCCTACACGCCTCCATCACCAGCTCGCGCTTCTCAATCTCAGACACATATTCATACTTCGTGCCAATCAGTCCGTGGGCAATGTTCTCGTAAATCGAGCATCCAAAAAGTGTTGGCTCCTGCGACACAAGCGCAATCTGTTGTCGCAACCAGCGGACATTGAGATCATTCAGATTAACACCGTCCAACATGACCTCGCCTTCGAGAAGATTATAGAATCTCTCCATTAGTCCAATGATTGTCGACTTTCCGGACCCAGATGCACCGACCAAAGCAACGGTCTTGCCGGCGGGGATATTGAGGTTGAAGTCATTGAGGACGGTAACATTAGGACGAGACGGATACACAAACTTGACGTTTTTAAGTTCGATGTTTCCCTCGACCTTTTCCAGCCGTCGTCCGGTCTCGGAGTACGCGTCAATACTAGACTCGCGATCAATCGTAGCATAGATCTTGGCTGCGGCAGCCATTCCGTTCGTGATGCTTCGGGCGTGAGGGGAGATATTGGTCATAGCAAATGTACCCAAGATCATTGACATGAGTGTCGTGACAACGCCTGAGACCGTAGCCTCGCCATTACGGATGAAGCGCGCCCCCTGCCAGAAACCGAGCGCATCATTGGAGTATACGCCGAGCCACATGATGCCGGTGACAGCGCCCTGATTCGTCAAATCCAATTCATATCAATTAAGCAGAAGCTTACATACCAGGGCAATACCAGCTTGGAATCCCCATTTCTCACTAACAGCAAGATATTGGTCATACTTGGCAGCAAGTCTATCTTGAATGCCGAATGCCTGCACATTGCGGATACTTGAGAGCACCTCCTCCGCAATAGAACCCCCAGTCGACGACCCTTCTAGCGCCCTCGTATAGTACCGCGCCATCCTTCTCAGCACGAATGCGTATGACACCAAGATGAATATCGCAATGGACATCATGATAAGCGTGAGCTTGTATGCCCTTATGAACCCGATAACGAACGCCGCGACGAACATTGTGCCATTGGAGATAATGAAAGAGACTTTCTCAGACATACCTTCTTGGATCAGAATCGTGTCCGCAGCAATTCGCACAGTAATTTCCCCTGAACCAAGTTTGTCAAAATAGCCGATGTTCTGACGAAGCGTCGACGCGAGATAATGTTCCTTTATGCGCCCTGAAAGAACTTCACCGCGATCGATGAATATATATATGGCGATATATGACAGAATGATATCAGCGATGCCCATATACACGAGGTACCTTATCCAGTCAGTGTCCTCTCTTCTGGAGTTGGAACGAGTCATGACATAATACATACAAGGTCAAATAATTCACCTGCGATTGGAAGTCGTCGGGCGAAATGTAATCAGACGCGGTCGAGTTATACATCTCGCAGTCGAATGCCGAATTGAACTCCCCAGTGTTGTTGAAGTCACCATAATATTGTGATGTGCCATTGAAGAAAGTTTCGTTATAATTGCAAGCCATGTTATTAAACTGACTAGAGTAGCTTGTGAACGTCTGCGTGACATTGCCAAAAATAATTGTCATCAGCGGTCGCATACAGCCATCGGCGATGGCACATAGCGTCGAGAGGATGAGAAGCAGCACATCGGTCGGAGTCGCAAAACGGTAGAGAGAGAAGAATGAGACATTTGCCGGTTTAATCAGAACCTGGTCTCGTAAAGTCTTTGCCTCATGGCGTGGAAGGTGACTGAATTCGTCGCTGCGAGCATCGATACTGAGAAGGGTAGTTGAGGAGGACTTGGACTCCTGGTCGATAGTGACCGCCTTGACAAGAGGAGCCTTCTCCTCCAAGTCGTCGCTGCCCATTTGGATGATGTTCAAAGTATCCAGAAACGTAGGTTAGAAGTGAGCGAGAGAAGTCAAGAGCCTGCTCTTGTCGTTATGGCGGGCAATTGGCTCATCCGGGCTATGACCCGGGTCAATTTCGTAACTGGTGGTTACTGGGTCATCTGGAGAAGGCTGTGAGAGCGGTGACTCCGACTATTTGACTCGCATAATTCTTGGTTCGGTGCTAGTATATGCACGGTCCCACCTGCCCGATACATCTCCATGTTCGATACGGCGCCGCACAGCGCTCAAACCCAATACGCCGAGTCTCCATGAACGCAAATCCGTGCATACCATATGGGCCATATCATGCGATCTATCTTCTCTAACTACCAAAATACACACGCCCGACCAAATGTGCTCCGCGAAACTGTAATTGCCAGCATTCGTGGGTGCTAGTACAAAAAGTTAGAAACTACAATGTTGAGATATAAGATCTTCTTGAGATAAGCCCAGCTACAGTAGTGGCCCCAAAAAACCCTAGTTCGTTCCTTGCTTAATCAAAACCCTAATGCGGATCTAGCTAGTTCAGGGGCCTATCCACTGCGTCCCTATCCCTGCGTATAATCATTCCGGGATAGGCTTAATGTAAAACTGTACATTTGATGACCGAAAACAAGTTGCACTCTAACATTGCAGATTACTTTCCTTGCCTTAAGAGGCCAAACCCTAAACCTGACTACATATGCACGGAATAAGAGTGTATCAACTTCAATTCGAAAGTGACGACGCTGGAGACCCGCTTGTGCTCTTTCATCAATCTGATCGTGTGATCTCACGTCTCTTGCCGTGCACTCACAATTGCGAGGTTGGCTGCTGCCTAACGGATTGCTCTCAGGGGCCAAGGCGTGGAATCACGTCGCGTTGGCTGTGAGAACCATCCCCTATGGGGCTAGGGCTGTACATGTCCGATATCCTCCGAGGACGCACGCGGCACCGCCGGACAAGCTTCCATAAGTTTCCTAGTGGTTTCTCGTGTAAGAGCTTGTTCGTGGTTCTTCAGTGAAGTTCTATATCAGCGCGGATGAGCATGGCGTTGAAATACTGTCAATAAATGATTGCCGTGGAGCTTCAAACTGTCTTTGCCGCTGGCCTGTGTGTCCAAGCAGTCCTGGGGCACAGCATTGGCTACACCTCAAACTTATGTGGGTACTTCTAGTTAGGATTCTCTAGACTGCAGGAGAAAGTTCTTAGCTGTAATCCTCGAGTCCAACCTCGCGTAGAGTCACTAGTTTGAATATAAAGAATATGAATAAAGAGGCCGATCATCTAGTAGATGTAATAATCCATTAGGTACAGTGTGAACTGGAGTTTGTGAGCAATGCTCACTAAAGAACCACTTGCACAGTGCAATGAACTGAACAACCCTACCCGCAACCAACCTCACACCCTTCCATCATATCCCTATCCCGCCTTAACTTGAGCCCACTATAAACTGTGAACCTGAGCTATGCACTATGGACATGTCGCAAATATTGGCATATGTTTCCGGGAGTAAGCATCCAGTGAGGTTTTTGTGGAGGTTGTCCGTTAGTATTTTCGCCTCCTGGCCATGACCCCTCTTTCAATATGTTGCTTTTCAACTATTACATACGCAGTCGTACCCTCTGGATCTGATCGGCTTCCGCCATTGACAATGTTTTCACGTTCGCCGTCGGAACCGGCACACTTAAGGCGCGCCAATGAGTACGACAATGAAGGTCGCAGGAATAGTCGCTAGTCATGGTTGAGTGAATTGCCAGTGCTTTCAGCGCATGGTCTCTGACCGCGCCGAGAAGGAGTAGACGTGAGTGTTAAACGCGGTCCCAGTTGCCGCTCGAGATGCTTTGAACAATTTCTCTCGCCTCATTCCATGGAAATGCAGACGTACTCCATGTGCGGCTCCTAGTGGCGAAATGCTGCCTTTTATTTCCTACTGCTAGGTTTTTATCATATGCATGGATAAATGAGGAATTCTTCTATGGGGTCCTTCTAATTTAGTCTGTCGTTACTAAAATACATTTGTGTCTTTTGCCATTAGCCTGTGATGTGTCTACTTTTGGTGAAGTTGTCTTCATTAAATGAGGTACGTTGAACACCATTTGATAGTATCCATTGTATATACCATTTTATTCAAAATTATGCAACAAGCTGAAATAGTCACCACTACTCCTACATGAACCCAAACTCCATCAACAACCCTGAGTGAAATGTATCGCAAACCTGGTAGTAATCCACTTCCAGCATCACTCAAAGCTGAAGCCCTTCAGCTCCTGCGACAGTGTATTTGCCATCGCGCTCGCTCGAGCGTACAGCAAGCCCACTGGTGTGCCCCGCTCGCCGACAAGAACAAGTAGTATATGACTGGACACCGCGTGTATGGCGATCGTTGACTCCTGTGAAGTCTCTGTCAGTATCTTGAGGCGTTCAAGCCAAGATCCCATCATACCTCATTCTCGACTGCAATCCAGCCAATAGACGAATCCGCCGTGTTTGCATCAAACACGCCTCCGCTTCCCACAGCCTTCGCGTAGCTCCTCCAGACATTCGCCACGTAGGACGCATATACCCTCGGCTTCGGTGATAGGTCTGACAAGTGAATTGCCCCGCTGTTCACCGGTGACCCAATCACCACACCCAAATTCCCGCCCGGGACTGTCCCGCTGCCGGCAGAGCTACTGAGCTGTGACACCGACGGTGATAGCGCGAGTGAATACGGCATTGAATGGTTCGCATTGAGGGACGCCGCAGCGAGGAGATTTCCACTTGTCGTTAGTAGTATTGCCATGGCGATTTTGGGAGTATGCGGGTGCGGCAGCGGTGGTGGCGAGGAATTTGGCGCATCTATTAAATTGCCGGAGAATGTGTCGGCCCCATTCGCGTCTGAGATGCTCGCGCTGATGCCATTTGTTGTCGTTTTGGGGGCATCGATTGAGTGCGCTGCAGTCGGCTGGAATGTGTCGATTGGTGGTGAAAGTGGACTCAGAGTCTGCGAGAGAAGTGTTGTAAGGCGCCGTGACTTCAGCATTGTATGATTAGATTCGAAACTGGTTCGCTATGTACGATGCGGGATATTAAAGTCGAAGTTATCTCACAACCCCACGGAATCATGGATATTTCGCAGAGCTGGATTTGTGCTGTTGAAACGAGGATTAGGGCTTAGACCAACAGGCTATCGCCCATCTACTTACACCACCATATAAGTTCTTCCCTCCGGAGAAAATAATTAAATATTAGTCTCATCTAGCACTAGTGGGACGGCTGTAAGGTAGAACGAGTGTAACTGATGCTCTTGCGTATACGGCATCAAATTATTAATTTATTCGATATCTATATAGCAAATAAGCCATCTCGTTTCATCGCGCCGGTCAGTACTCCTAATTACTCATCACATCGACACCATGCAAATACACATCATAAGTCTATACACGTCAAGCAAATCTAAAATATACCGGTTCCGATGCAATCCCGTACAATAATAACCAAAGCAAAATAGATGCAAATTATTCACCCTTAAACGCACATAGCAAATTACACATAATCAAATCTAGAGCTGCTTCTGCTCTGTCTCCATCTCCTGCTTGCGGTATTCCATAGCCTTCTGGCGGCTCCACCTGAGCAGAATCGAGCCAAACCGCCATGGCTCAAACTCGGGCCAGAGGCAGTCGACGAACTCAACCGTGCAGTTCTGGTGGGACTGCCAGAGCATGAAGTCGGACAGGCGCTCGACGCCGGACGTGCGAACAAGGATGTCGAGAGGAGGACAGTCCTTGGTAAACATGTGCTCCTCCAACAGCTGCTCATCGATCTTTTCGGGGTCGAGCTGGTTGTTCTCCGACATGGACACGAGCTCGCGCATCGACGTGGCGATATCGTCCCGCGAAGTGTATGGGAAGCAGATGTTCAGGATAGCAGTGGTGTTATTCTTGGTCATCTCGGTCGATTTGTCAATCGCAGAGAGGACATCGGGAGGGATCATACCACGCTGACCTAGAACGCGGATAGAGATGCCAAATCGGTCGGCAAGGTCGCCGTGGTGGATGATCTGAAGTAGCTTCGTCCGTGCAATCTCCATTAGCGCATTGACCTCGACCGTAGGGCGCTTGAAGTTCTCAATCGAGAACGCGTACACTGTGACGACCTTGATGCCGACCTGGTAGCACATTTCGAGGATCTGTTCGAAGGTTAGCTTGTTCGGCATGATGACCATCCATTTCAGCCACAACACTCACATGAGCCAGACTCTCAAATCCGGCAGAGTGGCCCTCCTTCACTTCGAGCTTGCGACGCCGCGCAAACCGACGATTGCCATCCATTACAAATGCGACATGTTGAGGAACAGGTCCAGTCCGCAGTACCTTCATAAACACCTCTTGGGCCCATGCGAGGAAGTATTGCATCAAAGGAAAGGTTCGGATCCAGGAGGCGATTGCCATCATGAAAAGAGATAAAGAAGATAATCAGAAAGTCCGAAGTTTATATGTTGGAAAAGAAGCGTGAGACAGGAATATTAGAAGATTCAACTCGTTAGCTTGCAACGTGTTATGAAGTGAGAGGTAAGGCGTGGCAGAGTTTGGTAGACACTAGGCCCACACAATTTGCATAAATGCAACGTTATGTGGCACTTCGCCCCCTGAAATTGATGACCAGTGACCAGCTGGCTATTTTTGCATGACATTTAGTGGCCATATTTCTATGTGTATATGTTGCTTAAGGCAGATGGCATTAAAAATCAGCGATGGCTTACTACCGGCTCTGAAGTATGCGGTAGTTGCGTCGATATCGTTCAAAGTATTGCTGTTCCCGTCCTAGTAAGTGTCTCTCTTATAGCTTCGGCAAGCAGCTCGTCTAACCACAACAGTAAATCGACCGATTTCGAGGTTCATCGCAATTGGCTGGCAATTACGTATTCGAAGCCTATAAGTGAATGGTACTGCGAGGTATGTGCTCATAAATCACTCTAGTCGAGCATTATCTAATGAATTGTAGACTACATCGGAGTGGACTCTCGATTATCCTCCCTTTTTCGCGTATTTCGAATGGATCTTGTCCCAATTTGCACAATATGTCGATCCAGAAATGCTAGTTGTCGACAATCTCGAATATGCTAGCGTCGGGACCGTAATTTTTCAGCGTACTTCGGTTATCGTGTCTGAGCTGGTGCTGGTTTATGCTCTTCAGAGGTATGTGTGGTCTGATGTGAAAGTCCTACGAACTCTCTAATGTCAAACGATTAGATATATCCGCTCTGTCCCAGAAAATGGCAGACAAGCAGCCTATGCCATAGCGATGTCTATATATTTTTCACCGGGACTGCTTCTCATTGACAACGTACACTTCCAATATAATAGCATGCTATTTGGAATTTTAATATGGTCCCTCGTTACGATCAGCGAATCCAGATTTTTACTGGGAGCCATACTGTTTGCAACACTACTATGCTTCAAGCACATCTTCTTATACCTTGCGCCGGCATATTTTGTATATTTGTTACGTGTTTATTGCCTCGATCTGAGCGCGTTTAACATAAACGCGCCGCTTAAAGGTCCGAATATTTTTCTTGTCAGACTAATTTCGTGCTCACATGCTCTAGTCATTCAGTGGAAAAATTCGATATATTTGGGTTCTTCTGTGATTCTTGTCGCACTAATCGCGTTTGGGCCATTCATCTACCTGGCTCAGATCTCACAGCTTTTGCAGCGACTTTTTCCATTTGCAAGAGGTCTATGTCACGCGTACTGGGCACCAAACGTGTGGGCGCTTTATTCCGGTACCGACAGGCTGCTTTACCTAAGTAAGATGGAGCTTTAATTAGGCATCTATAGAAACGCTAATCACTGTGTACAGTATCGCAAAAACTACTTCATCGGACCTTTCCAGCGAATTCAGCTAATTTGACGCGAGGATTAGTCGGAATTTCCTCCTTTAGCGTACTTCCTGATATTCAACCTCGTGCGACATTCTATTTGACCTTATTCTACCAACTGGTATAAATTTGTATAGTTCTGCTTTTATTACCACCGTCCATGATTACTGAAGGCAATTATTAGATATCAATGATCCCTCTTATCATCAAGCCCACTTTCGACAGATTTATAAGTGCGCTGACGCTATGTGGTTATGCGGCATTTTTGTTCGGCTGGCATGTTCACGAGAAGGCAATTCTGCTGGTTATCATACCGTTTAGTTTCCTTGCGCTGAAAGATCGACGTTATCTCACGCCTTTCTACTTATTGGCCGTGTCCGGATATGTTAGCATTTTCCCGCTGATATTCACTTCTGCGGGTAAGTGTTATTCGATTACACTGCCGTTTAATCGCAACTACTAATGCGCTCTGGAACCAGAGGCGGCAATTAAATATCTTTACACCTTCGCATGGATCTTTGCATTCTACAACGTCTTCGGTGACCTGGCTCCAGTGTATGTCTAACTATTTCGACGACCCTTTCCGGTGTCCTTGCCCCATAGTTATTTCTTAATGCATGTCTAACCTTCAACTTGTATATTTTATTTAGACTCACAGTTCGAAGAGTCTTCCTGCTCGACCGCTTGGCGCGCATCTACCTTCTTGGATTCATCCCCCTTCTACTATTCACATCCATGTACGAAGCGATCCCTATCTTCAAAGGTCTCGAGTTCCTGAGGCTAATGCTCATAAGTACGTATTGTGCCGTGGGTATCATTGGAAGTTGGGTTGGGTTTAGCTGGTTGTATCTCTTCACTTGAAGCAATTACCTGGATGTGGTGAGAAGCAATTGGCTGCATGTAACACTTTTCTGAATCGATAGAGAAGAATGTAGATAATCACGTATCGGCATACAATAATACATATTGGAACAGAAATCAATTTGGAATGTGTTTTCGTGTAACCGATTCGATTCGCAAAATTAGCCCGAAGACACAAACAGAACCGACTTGCAGTGTCGGCTATTGGGAGAGATTGGTTCAACTAGGAGTCAACTGTGTCGAACAGATCCTGTCGCGCTATCTTTAATCTGTGATGTTCACGCTAAACCCTAACCAATTCTTTCGCCAAGCCCGTCGGCGAGGGCTCGAGAGAAAGGAAATTGATACGAGAATGATTCCATGGCAGTGCTCGAAAATCGGCATACAGGTTGTTCTTCACTCAATTACAGGATACAGTGTATTCGGAGAGATATCAAATGGCTACTGAATAGAATAAGGAACTGTAGATGACTAGTAGATATCTTTGCTCGGAGTCGACCTGACCAAATCTTACCAACCATGAGTACATTTTAAGTTCGCTCGCCGTTCCGCCCCAATTCCCGGTATCTTAAAATTTAAAATACAGGTTCGCAATTGCACACAATTACATGAAATTGAAGTAGAAATGGACCGGTCAATACGAATAACTGATAATAGTCAGTAACTCAATTACAAAGTAAACCATTACCAACACCGATCGACGAATCATGAATTCTAAAGGTCGAGGAGATTGGCCTACAACTGCGAGGACAGGAAAGTTCAAGCCGCGCTTGCCATGACCAATCCGAAGTCTGAGGAGTGAGTAGCGGGCGTTAGTACATCGAAGCTGCTGGACAGACGCGTTTAATTGTCATCGACCTCACTTCCTTCTTTCCCATTCTCCTGTACTTAACGTCATACCAGTCTTCTGCTTCTCACTCAATTGTCGCAACATGGCCCCTCAGTTCACTCTCTTCACTCATCGCATCGGCCCAAATGGTATGTCACTCGTTTCAAGTTCAATTAATTGTTTCAAGCTAAAGGAATACAGGCTGGAAGGTGGCTCAGGTCCTCTCCGAGCTCGGCCTCGAATACGAAAACGTCTTCAAAGAGTTTGGTGATGGAGAGAACGGAATGAAGACCCCGGAATTTGAGCAGTACAATCCGAACGGTCGTATCCCTGCTCTGATTGACCACGGTAGCAATGTAAGCAGCAAAACCTAAGCAATTCAGTGAAGACGAAATCGAACTAATGGCGGCTACATAGGACCTGGTCATCTGGGAGTCTGGTGCAATCATCCTATACCTTGTTAAGAAGTACGATACCGAGCACAAGCTGTATCCCGCTACCCTTGAGGAGCAGGCTCTAGTCGACACCTGGGTTCGTACACAGCAGCCTATCATATGTCATTGCATTAAAAATTTCTAACCTCTACTTCCAGTTTTTCTACCAAATGACCGGATTCGGACCGTATCTCGGTCAAGCCGTATGGTTCAAGGTTCTCGACGGCGCGAAGGACAAGTACGGGGTTGACCGATACATCGCTGAGGTCCACAGAATGCTCAAAGTCCTGACCAAGCAGCTCCAGCTGGAGGGATCCAACGGCTGGCTCGTTCTCGGAAAGTGCACTATTGCCGACCTCTCGTTCCTCCAGTGGGTGCGCTTCCTCTACCGCATAGATATCGACATCAAGACTGAGTACCCAGCTGTGTATGCCTGGAAGGAGGCCATGCTTGCGCGCGAGGGGGTCAAGAAGAGCACGGAGGGTGAGGTCTGGATGTAAGTAGAATCCAGAGGTTGCCAACGTAGATTATGCTGGCAATTAGTTTGTAATTAGAGATATGCAGAGAAATAGATGATATAGACATGAGTCCTTAGTGGTCATAGACCTTAGTAAGTTTCCGGTGAGAATGAGCTCGTGTGTGAGTGGGTTGGAAACCAGGCAGCGTCCGACATATATGAATTAGTCGTATACTTGATTGGGAATAATTTCCCTGGCAGGAGACGTGAAGTGTTCATTTAGATGCCACACATTGGCCAGTTGGCTTCGGCGATGTTCGTGATCAGGGGCTGATTACTATTCAGAGTTCGTTGGACTTCGCGGAGTCCCATGTTCAGTGTAACCTATATTTGTCGCACGCAGCGCATTCGGTCGACCATAGGGTATATACTGTAAGAGCACATTTCTAGTATACTAATTATGGACTATGAGGATTGTAATCAAGTCAATTCTAAAACGTGTAACAAAGCACGGAAAATTGATTCTGCATAGCGCGAGCAAATTAAGGGCATCATCCTTAAGGTTAGGGTATTTATGGCTACCGAAAAAACCTCCAGTGAACCGTGACTAAGTGCTTAATTGCAACCAGTGTTCGAGATCAAACATATTGCATCAGCGGCTTCTATGAGCCTAGAGGAACTGCGATACTGTGGAGATGGGACCTCGACCGAAGCATCGACAGACGGACAAAGAACTCGCGAGGCGGGTGTCGTTCATAACGGGTTTCCTTGAGCTTCTGGAGTTTCCCATGCCTGACGACAAAGAAGAGGCGCGAGAACTTGATCTGCAACGGCTCCGTCTCGGGTTGACGATGCGAGACCTTCTTGCGCGATCGAATCAGAATATGCGAGTTCGCATGCAAAGATTACCGTGGTGTGCGGCAACGACCGTGAGCACATGGCCGCGGGGTCTGGCAAGAGTACCTCATTATCGACGGAAAGCGGCGGACAGCCCCTATGCTTTTCGGAAAACGCTCAAAATGGGATTTCCGACATTTAAGAGGTTACTGAAAATAATCGAGAAGGACTGCGTTCCTAAGAACCTCCATTATCCTCGATTTGATCATCGCTCGCTTCCGAGGAGAGCTGATACGAAGCTGCTCATATATCTCTTTTATGTCTGCCGAGGCGTGCCAATTACTGTACTCGCGAAGTTGTTTCAACTGGAGCACTTTCCGGAAGCTATTTCGCACGTAATCGAGGCTGTGACGATGACTATCAATAAGAACATGCGATTCGAGGTGATCAAGTGGCCGAGCAACAAAGAAAAGGGAGAAATTGCTATGCGATTTGAGAAGAAGTCGGGGCTGCCCGGGTGTATCGGCTGCGTGGATTGCATCCAATTTGCAATTAAGGCACCGTCGCACAACAACGCGGACGTCTATATGAACCTCCAAGGGTTCTACTCCATGAATTTCCAAAGTACGTGTTCGTTGTGAATGATGTATTCGAGTGTGGACTAATTTGCACATAGCCGTCTGCGATGACCAATACAACTTCATAGATGTATTTCCTGGCCTGCCGGGATCGATGCCGGACTCGAGCGTATACGCGTTTTCAGACCTAAGTAGCAGCATTGATCGTCTGTGTGATGGCTATTCAAGGACCGTGAGAACGCGGGACATGGAGAATGGTGTACGCGTGGAGGAGATGCCGTTTTACATTCTTGGCGACAGTTCATACCCTAATACGCCGAGCACTGTCCGCATTTACACGAAAGAGGAGATTGAACAGACGGATCGCGAGCTCGTGCAGCGGATACGGCCACGATTGGTGGCGATGCGGTACAGCATAGACCGTACTGTGGGGCTCATGAAGGCACGGTTCAAGGTGCTGGAAAAGCCAATCGAATATGGATTCAACGACGGCAACATGATCTCGGAATTTCTCGATAGTTTGTTTTTATTACATAATTTCGTAAATAGGGGAGATTCGAAGGAGGATATATTGGATCTTCTGAAGCATCACACCATCGGTCCCGATCAGCAGGATGATGGCGTGCAAGTGGAGGACATGAACGCGATTGCTGACGAGGACGACTGCGCGCGGATTATCCTTGAGGATTACGTCAATTTCAATGACTACATTGAGGATATAATTCATGAGCATCAGCATGTGCATCAAGGGTATTGACGATGTTTGCATATAGTATTCGCAACTGGAGTAGGAGTTTAAAACTTTATTGTTCAACACATATTTTCATATAGATGATCATAGATTTTGCCCAGCCACGACCTTCCCCAATTCATGACTTTGAATAAGGGCCGATAGATAGGCGATTGGGAAGCTGTAACGTACGCGTCACGATCGCAGAAATGCGGCAAAAAGTCTCATCGATGATTCATTCACCCTGGATCAGCCGCAGCGATGACTTACGTGTCAACAATGACTCCGAGAACCTTCCGATCTATTTCAGGTCACTTTCATAGTTCGTCTGCACTTTTACGTTCGTAGAATGATCCCACACTATTTCGCAGATCCCAAATAAACATGCCAGAAGCCGCGTTAGAGGGCGCGGTCTTTCGATCACCATATCCCGAATGACTCGTCGCGGTGGTGCTCTAGGTTCGCACAGTCAAAGGTCCTCCTCCTGTTTGATGTCCGTGGACGAGTCTGCAACCTGCCATGGCGAATACGAAAGAAGACCCAAAGAGGATTCATATACGCCACAACCATCATATGACCTTCGTATTCGTAAATGGTGAGACCATACTGAAGCGCGGCTGAGCCGCCGTCTGAGGGATAGAACAAAAGACGGCACCGAACAGTCTAAGTTCGGGGAGGTGACGCGTGGCCGACGCGCCCCTTACAGCCGGACGCTTTTTACGTCCCGCATAACTGCGAATTTCGTGGGCGGAGGATGACTCTCACTTCGGAACTTCCCGGGATGAAGCCCACCTAGCGTAAACTATTGTAAATCGAATTGAATTTACGCAGCGTTTTCTCGCTTCTCCTGTCTCGAGGAGCTGACGGTGACGTAAATTAACTTCTTGCATAAGCTAGCTACATGCGTCATACAGTTCCACTGCCCTCGCGCTGGGACATCTATGTCCATTACCCGGCCTAAGTGGCTACCCGTCCCACATACTCCATCAAATACGTCGTCGGGGGGGCAGCTCCCTTTTCCATAAATTGGTGAGGATTGTTCTCTCTAAAATAGGTCATCTTATATAACGCTAGGGTGGTCATATTGATTCGTTCCACTGTTGATTCCAGTCTTATGCATCATGGTCGGCGTTGCGGGGGGAAGCAGAGGCTGCGCCAATTGTAAGCAGCGTAAGATTAAGGTACCACAGTTTCTCAAGATACGATATTCTCATACTAACTTTGTCAGTGCGACGAAACTTTTCCCAGATGCTTGCGATGCGTAAAATCCAATCGCGAATGCGGTGGACCGATTGTTGGGCCCGTGTTCAGGCGGCAGCGGGTAGGCGTACAGGGCAAGACGTTTATCAGCACGGTCAGCGAAGGCGGAGAATCGTTGCAGCAACGGAGGGAGAAGGACACGGAGGAGTGGCGCGATGGCATTCTCATGGTGGAGTCGCCATCTTTGTCGCCTAATTCGCGGTCGGCATCACCATATTATCAGTTCGGGAACTCTGTCCAGCATGAAGTCACCACATTCTTACGCTTACGGAACATTCCGCGTGACCTGGCGCTGTTTCCCGAATTCGATCTGTACAACTATTGTGTTGCGATATTCCTTGATCAGTTCTCAATAACAGGCTCGCCGAATCGGTTTGGAGACTATGAGACAATGTCATCATGGGTGCAGGCGATGCCGCAGTTTGTGCTTTCAAGCGTACCGTCGGCGACGACGTTCGCGGCGCGATCACTGGTCATCGGATACTGCGCGTCAATTTGCCGGGACAATGATGTATCACTACTCGCTGCCAACTGGTACGTCCAGGCCCTGCGGACTCAGAAGGAGGTCGTCGCACTGATGGCCGGCGACTCTAGTTTCTTTGAGCTTGAGTCGACGCCCACGTCGAGCATAGAAACGTCCAACGCAAGCCTTATGGGACAGGAAGAAGCAACAAACTCAGCTGAATCATCAACGGCCCTCTCACGATCATCGTCGCAGTCTTCGATACTCGAATGGGCGACAAGTGAGACACCGCCCGCGCCGAAACCTAGTCGATTATCAGTCTTGCTGCCAGAGTGCTCTTCGACACCACTAGACCTATCGATTCCCCCAGGGCTGTCTGCGAACACTATGCGCGGTAATATAATGTCTCTCGAAGACGACAGCATCATCGCAGGCATGCTCATTTCAATCTACGAGGTCCTCAATTCCACAGTAGAGGCGTCCTGGATCAGCATGCTCTCTGGCGCCATGCATCTCATGCAGCTCCGTGGTCCAAAGGCATATCGCGAGGGTTTCAACAACACTCTCTTTCAAAGCACACGTGGCATGACAGCTGTCCACGCCCTTGTCACGCGTCGCGAGTCATTCCTTAACAGCCCCGAATGGAAGACGATCCCGTGGGAGCTTTCGAGCACCGGCAAGCTGGTTTACCACCATCTCTTTGATCTCATTTTCGAGATGCCCGCGTTTGAGCACCGTCTTGAGCAGCTCTTTATCTTTGTCCACTTCATATCCTCGGACACACGGGACGAACACGGCAGAGAGCAGCTCCCCGTCCTTCGCGAAGAGTACCAAACTCACGAGATCTGCGCGGAGCTCAAGGCCATGTACGCAGACCTCGTGGACCTCGACGAGCGATTCGAAGAATGGTTTCAAGAATACAGTCTCAACGCACGCGCCTACGCGCGGCGCACATCCTCCTCCAACACAGCCGATACAATGTCATTTGATCCCGCGACCGCCGCGCCCATATACGCCCCCTCACGGTGCCCTGCGACCAAGTCCGATATTGAATGGCGAGAAACGCATTTCTTTAAGCCCTACGTCAAGTTCGTGACTCTCCATGACGCGCGACTCGTTACGGTCTACTACGCTGCGCGCATGGTGCTCACATTTCTTCTCAAAATCACAGTCTCGTTCGACAAGATCGACTACCCCGCCGTCATCGACGTCACCACCGCGGTCAAAGACCCCAACATCGCGACCTTTCGTGACCAGAAAACTGCCTTCTTGGCGTCTTCCGCCGTGATTATTTGCCGCTCCACGCCGTATATTGTTGCAAAGGCCGCGGGAATCGCTATCCTCAATTTGGTGTTTCCATTGAAAGTTGCGCAAACCGCCACTTTCGACACGCTCAAGCGCGGGTGGATATGGGACAAGCTCAGGGTGATGCATAATATGGGCGTGCGGATCAGTATGGCGGACACAGCACAGGATATGGAAACAATGGAAGAAGAGTGGAAGTTGTTTGATTCGCTTGAGTTGTGTTCAGGATGCGGGGAGCGGGTTAAGACGAATTTGGAGTGTTGAACCATAAATGAATATTTGATTGGGTTTTGATGGTATAGTGGCGTAATTGGTTGTTTATAGTTCGATTTATCAAAGACGTACGGTGGGTATGGTGTATATTATTTTGTATATTGGATATGTGGTGAATTAGTTCAGTGAAGCTCCCAAATTAACTTGATAATTAGACGTAATCAGCGTGTTTGTCTTGGATGCTTGACTAAGTGGATTCATGATGAGAAATAAATTCTACGTCCGGAATTTCTAAGGTTTTTATATAACATGGTGCACATAAACAACCTACTAGGCGATTCTGCGCGAAATGTAGTGGACACGGCACGATCTTTGACGTTGCCCCCGAATTGAGTTTACAAGGTAGACAGACTTCCGCTCCTGGAACTCTGGACTTCTCGAAACCTCACACGGCCTTGACTTTTGACAGCTCATGTCTTATCTCCCAGATCTACTAATCAAAATGCCCTTTTGCCCTTCTGATCGACCCAACTTCCATGGAGGAGCATCTGACTGAGTCTTCTGTTGCTCAGTCGGCTGTCGCCGAACAAATATCACACTAATGCCAGTAATAAAACACCTTTTATGAACCCGTACGATTCAGCGTTGAGGTCTCAAATGAAGTCGAGGATCACTGCCTAAAATGCAAAGTGTCATAACTGGCCTGGCCAGTCTGGCCATCGAAAATTTATGTGCGTACAGGCTGCGAACGTTCAAAAGTACAATAGGAGACATATATGTATATGGATAAGCTTGGCGAACTGGTGTCTCGCACGATAAGCGAGATCCTAACGGGTACAAAGCTCCGCCAAGCTTATCTTATTAAGGCTAGACCTCGACTTCTTCCTGAGACAAATTTTTGTGGCGTACATGCTACAATCCATTATCCTGACCTAGACCAGTCTCAATACGAAAGACTGCGCATATCTAAGAGTTACTACGAAAAAAATGAGTAAGGGCGAGAATTTCAGTTGCCATAAGGCTTTAGAAGGCGACCTGGGTGACAAGGTACGTAAATGCGTTCAGCGGATTCCCTAAGACTCTTTGTCTGCCAGAGGAAATAGGCGAGTGCAGATGTCAGGATTGGGCACTGTCTATTTTTGTGGTTTGCTCTCTTTCGGACGGCGAAGAATGAAGAAATTTTCCGTGGAGGAGAATCTGATAAATTTCGAAAATAAACGCATCAGATATCGGTTCACTATCAACCAATCAGGGTTTCTCAAGCCACAATCACTGTACCCTGACCCCCAAAAAAGAAATATAACCTAAACTTATCGCGATAATCGTGTTCGACAAAAACCTTAAAAGTTTTGCGACAATGAGGGAGAGACTAGAACTGAAAAGATTAATTTCGTGATGATTCTAGGCGCCAGTCGCCATCCTCTCGGCGAGGAATGTGCTAACTTTTTCATTTGGGTCAATGATCTCTGGGCAAAGGTCTGTCAAGATCGGCGGAGAATTTATTGTTAACGTAAGTAAACGGACCTAGAACGCTTGTCTGAATTTGAAAGATTTTAGTATCAACTCGAAAACAGGCGCGATGGCGGAGAACCGGAAGACCATCCGGCACTACAGTTCACTGGTGCTACATACCACACCAAAATTACGTAAGAGAAAAAAAAAAGCTATCTAATCCATCACGCCTGTACGTGTCCAGAGGGTTGAAGTACATCTAATTGGCGCGAAACTTGCAACGTTTGATTCAATTTTCAATTGCGAGTGGCGACTTTCAGGCGACTCCATACAGACTCTCAGAATCAGCTGCATGAGTGGATAGGCATGTCATAAAATATTTTGAAAATTGGAGTCCTGGTCTCGGTGGATCTAGAACCGATGTCGGTGTGCCTGGACACAAGTTTGATGCGCCTCTAATTAAGGTTTCTAACTCAAAAATTCCAACAATGCGGGCCATCCATCGCCAGAAGCGATGATCGAACCGGATAGAGGAATGGGCTCAGCAGTAAGGCCTATCAGGAATCTTGTCGACAAATGAAATTCGAATTTTTGGAATGCTAGTTCGAACGGGGGACGGGGGACTGTGAGTCGGACGCTCATTTGGATCTGGGGCCTTCCGATTATCCAGACAAGATGGATAAGATTTGATTGGGATCTCGCCGCAATGGCGCTAGTCGTCGGCTACATCAATTTTGGCGATGATGGCGCGTCCGAAGGTTTCAATATAGACATTTCCTGCGTTTTGTCTTGGACGCCTCGGGTATAAGAAGGCCGCTGCGCCCTTAAGTCTCATCGTTTCAAACCTGGTCTTCCATCGTACAACTCCTCTATAGGCGCGATGAAGCTCACAATCTTGGTCCTCCTACTGCTCGGCCTGCTCAGTTCAACGGGGGTCGAGGCGAAGCGAACGCGAAAGAACCCTTGCACTAACGTTTGCACGGGGACTCTGACCGGATTCAAAACGAAGCCAGCGTGTGAATCGGCTGACTACGCATGCTACTGCGCCGATGCGATTTATCCCGAGTCGTACGCGCTATGTCTAGACGTGTGCTCTGCAAAAAACCAGGAAATCGCGTGGAAGGACTTTTCGAAGAGTTGCCGGAATGTCGGCTTGCCACTCAATGCGACTTTCCAGGAGTATCTCACCGCAGCGGAGGCAGATTACATCGATGCGGACACGATCACAAAGAAGACGCTAGTTACGAAGCCGGTGAAGCCGAATCAGGGGACGGTGTATATGAACGTTTTAACGAGAACTTCGAAGAATCATAACTTGGAGTACAGCGAGATCTATGGGTGGGTGACTCCAGAGAAGTTTTGTGGTGCTTGCAAAGGCTAACCTGAATTCAGCAACCTGCTCAACGCCTTCTGGCTTTTCATGCTCGTCATATCCTTCGCGCGCCTTGCTTATCTAAGGATTTACCCCGGCAAGGGAGGCCGCCCGTCCGCCCTCGCCAACGCATTTCGCAAGTACATCTCGCTACCTGCCACATTCGGCGACAAGCACGTCGAGCCACAGCGCATTCGCGGTGTGTGCGTCAATGTGCTTCCAATTCGATGGCAGACCCTCACGATCGGGTGCTTTTTCGCCCTGAACATAATCCTCCTTTTTGTGGATATGACGATGACCTCGCCAAACACGATATACTACAACGACGAGATTGAGCGCGCTCGATTTCTTGGCGAAAGATCGGCAATTATGACAATGGCAATATTTCCGACGCTGTTTTTGTTTGGAGGACGTAACAATATCCTGATGTACGTCACCGGTTGGTCATTTGAGACGTTTAACGTGTTCCACAGGGCGCTGGGGCGGGTGAGTTAAATTTAGACTGGGATATTCTCGTGCTGCGGATCCTGACTGTTGTAGATCATGGTCATGAATGCGTGTGTTCATGGGTGGGCGTTCACCTATAGCTACAGGAACCTCGGCTACTTCAATGGCAAGGGTGGCTGGGAATACTTTAAGGAAGAAATCTACGATGAATTCGTGAACTTCTTGGGTATTGTGGTACGTACTCCCTTCCTGTTTCTTCGTGATTGCATACTAATCATTATCTTAGGCCGTTGTCGCCGGCGCTGCTATCGTTCTCATGTCTTTCTACGTCCTCCGCCATCATTGGTATGAAGTCTTCCTTCTCTTCCACCTCGCGCTTGTCATCACTTTCACCGCTCTTGTCTGGCATCACGTTGTGGAGCACGGCTATATGGAATACGTCTATGCCGCAATCGCCGTCTGGGCATTCGACCGGTTCCTGCGCATCCTGCGTGTGCTGTCGGCGGGCTTGTCCACAAAGTCGGTAATCACCGTGCACGGCGACGCGGCGTACCTCTCGGTAAACCCTTCTATGCACTGGAAGGCTAAGCCCGGACAGTATGCATTTCTGCACGTCCTCCGCCATAATTTTTGGGAATCGCATCCCTTCAGCATCATGGAATCGAGTGACGGGCGGTACATCTTCGTCGCTAAGGCGAACGCCGGTCTCACGGGGAAATTGCACCGGTCTGTCTCTAAGACCGACGATAAGACAGACACGATTCGAGTGTGGATCGATGGCCCCTACGGCGACTCCTTCCCCATCACACGATACGAGACTGTGGTACTCGTCGCAGGCGGAATTGGAATTACCGCGATTATGTCGTATGCGCTGGACTTGAAACGGAGAGATACGCAACAGCATGTTATTCTGTACTGGATGGTGCGGGAGCAGGTTGCATTGAAGTGGGTGAAGGATCAGTTGGAGGAGTTGGCGGAGGGTGGATTGATTGACATTCACATTTTTGTTACTGGAGAGGTCGACGACGAGAAGCTCGAGACTAGCGAGTTGGACTCGAACCCTAGCTCCTCGACGTCTATCGACGAGAAGGGAGTGGTTAATGCCGGAAGGACATATCCCATCAAGTTTAAGAGGCCAGACATGTCCGCAGTTATCGCCAGCACTGTCAGTAACGCGCAGGGCAGTGTTGCCGTCGTGACATGCGGCCCCGGGTCGCTGGCTGATACGTGCAGGGCGGCGGTCGTGGAGAACGTAGATAGAGGGGTCGGCCGAGTAGATTACTTTGAGGATGCGTTTTCGTGGGCTTAAATTTTGATGTTTTTTTAGCTTTAGCATATATATATTAGATATGTAGAGTGGATATACGGCGTAATTAGTTTATATTACTTTATCTCGTGCGGTACATATCTCTGTACGGTCCAAGCAGTTAAGATGTCCCAGAGCTCTGTGAAATTCGAGAACTGGACCCCCTTTAGCCGTTGCATGCAACCCAACCATTGGGTAAAGTGAAATTTAAGCTCTTTCACAGTTGCACATCGGATCTGATTAACAGATTGTGTAATGTGCGTATAGTGTTACACCTCTAATGTATTTATCAATGAAATGCCTTCTAATTCGTCGTTGTAAGGTTATTCTGCCTGCTACTCCCTTCCTCAGGCCCATCTAGCTATAAATGTCGATCGTTTTGAGGCTCAATGTTGGTACCATCACTGGTCAAGGCAATCCTTGTTCTATTATCGTAATCTGACCGCGGTCAGCCACCTGTTCGACCTATTTCGTGCTGGTCGTATCTTAAGCCGAACGCGCCTAGTCCCGGATAGAGCAAATTAGACACGAGTAATTACAACCTCATGTCGAGGAAGAACCCGTAGAAGTTATTACGTCTCGGACGAAGACCCTCAATCGGCTTTTCACCCCTCTTCCATTATCCGCCTATCGCATTACATCACAACCTCAGCCTCCACCACAGCGCTGCCATGTCTCAAATCGACCATAACTAAACCCAGTCAGGCAGAAGTCCCATCCTATAATGCCAAGACGAGACTGCGAGGACCAGGAGTTTCAGTTAGCACGAGCGAATGTGCAAAGCGTTTGCAATAGCCCGTCTAATTCACCTAACCCTACAGTGCTTCTTGGAGCGTTACCCGGACAACAATGTGCCAACGATATGAGAGTTCAATTATTGCGAAGACATCTGCACTAAGAAGATACATGTGCTCGCCATTGTGTCGCGCTCGACGCCACAACGCCTTCTGCCATATCAAATCGAGAGAAAAATCCAACTAATGAAACAGCTCCTCGGCAAAATAGGGAATACAGAATATTTTCCAAGATGCAAGTCTCAAACAATATTATAATTTCCACATACCATATTTAAAACAGCCCTGTCGTTGGTCAGGTATTTGCTGCCGCGTACCATATTAAACTCAAATTTAAGCTGTTAGGGTTAGGGGCGTACCTGTAAACTCGATATTATTTGTTTTCTTACAGCCTGTGCAAGCCCAACTATAATATGAGCTAAAGCAGCTACATGATATGAGGAGGTTGACGAGATTCTGTATCGAATGCCTTGCTCACTTGCAGTCTCAAGGAAAGTATGGGAGCAATATATAAGCATAATCACTCCACGTGTTCTTACAGGGGCACGGCTCTGGCAAGCCTTGTCTTGTAGATCCTGGAACCAAGAAGTGGGTCCCGTTGGTCCTGCCCAACTTACGGCGCGGGTAAGCTCTAGATCAGTGGACCCGCAAAGTTTTCAGTGCGTAATAGACATATGATTCACTGTGGGTAACACGAACAGTAGGACTTCAGTAAAAAAAAAAAAAAAAAAAAAAAAGGGGAGCAGCAAGATCGGAAG
>PPJX02000104.1:0-57858 GCA_003705915.2 Lipomyces lipofer | reverse complement strand
AGATCAGTTGACGACCTATACGATTCTGGCGAACTGTCCAATTTAAAGCGTTTCCCGCGGTGCTCATCTGACTAGCTGCTTAGGGGACTAGGACGATTGCTAGGATTAGGTGCCAATCTGGCACGCGACAGAGATCGGCGAGAGTGCGCAGATGTTCCAGTGGCTAAAATTGCGTCCATTTTCCACGAATGGTGCGAATGCAAGATTTGTCTGAAATGGAAATTGAAGGAAAGTCATGAAGATCAAGCAAAGGGTGCTGCATATTAATAGTCGCCGACCGGCTTTGGAGGTCGCTTGCACTGGCACCTGTCAAGCTTACTCTCCCCAGAGGAGGCAACTCAAAACAGACGACAAGGAGGGGCAGGCGACCTTTGCCTCGTACGGTTAGGCCATTTCCTATTGCGGCATTCCGC
Organism: Lipomyces lipofer; assembly: GCA_003705915.2. NCBI lineage: Eukaryota > Fungi > Ascomycota > Lipomycetes > Lipomycetales > Lipomycetaceae > Lipomyces > Lipomyces lipofer. The sequence continues at coordinate 57,445 of PPJX02000104.1, read as the reverse complement.
ATCTGGTCCGTAAATTATAGAGCACACGAAAGAGTCGCAGCTGGTACTCTCATATCCGAATCGATTTCGTGTACTGGGGCTCTCTGTTTGGGCTATAAGCGCAACACGATTGCCCTCTCTGCCATAAACGTGGTGTGGCTTTGGGCTTTTTCAAATCCCCGTCGACCATGCAATGCCTCATTTAGGGTTTCGTAGCCATCAATTCAATCTTGGTAGACATGAGCAATCCAAGTTTCACTTTGCAATTTGGATTTAGTTGTTTTAATTTGTTTTATCTGAATACTATTCATTTATACTCTACTATTTGCAAATCACATCTAGTGCTTGGCATGGATTTTTTCTCGTGAAATAACAGCTATTCCGCCTGTGCATTTTGATCCGCGCTCGGCTCGTCGGCCCTTTGGCCAGCGGCTAGGCGCTGGCTTTGGGCGGTGCGCGGGGTTGCGAAAGCTTAGTCCCTATCCGATTTTAGTCCCAAAAGCCGTCAAGACTTGCAGCTTAAAAGAAACTAGGGTTCCGCACGGGCCACACAGAGCATATCGATGCTTTTGTGTCCCACTAGCACAATTCTGAACTGTGGTTAAATAAACAGAACAAATTAAAGAGACAGTCATATGAGTCTGAGTTTTGATTTACCACTGTTGTGAAACAAACGAAGCTGGGCGATAACCAAGTGTATTTTTCTTCCTGCATGACCTTGGGCGGCTGCATACATGCTCAGAATGTTAGTCCAATCATAATCACCTAACGAGTGGAAGTCGGTCCAGCTAACGATTTATTATTGCTCTCCCTGTGTACAAGAGGTATCCAGTTGTTGGTTGAGCGTTTAGGCATGACTCTGCCCTTTCAAATTTTTTTTGTAGCAAACCTTTCATTGATAATCTTAGTCAATCCTTTTTTTTTTTGGTTCGGTCGAGAGGAATGATGACTGTTACCCGTCTTTGTGTCCAAATAAGACGGAGGAAATGAAGGGTTCCTCGAGCATAATTGGGTATAACGTTGTGACATTGTGGCTCAAATTCCAGTCTATTCATATGCGAGACAAACCAAAACAAAAAAGATGCGGGTGGCAGGCATGAAACAGAATAAGATAGCTGCTAATACTATTCACTCTGCGTGCGTCTCGTGATCTCATCGATGAAATTTTCATAGAAATGGCCAGGACTTCGGATGACTGAAGCGGAAGAACGCGATCGGAGCAAGAAAGGAAGATTAAAGCCCGGGATTGAACGAGTAAGGTGTCGGTCGCAATTGCAGAGTTGTAAGAGAAAGCGCAGGCCCAGTAATAGTATTATCATCCAACCTGTGCACACCACCAACCTATGGCGCAATTAACAGGAGATACAACTTGAGATAATTCATTAGCAATTTTGGGGAATCGACCAAATAAGCTGAACGAGAGGGTATCTCCATGAAGATTCAGAGAATAATAGCATAAGAACATCATAACATTGCCACTTCCTAACCCTATACATTCGACGTGAACATTATGCATTAACCACCTAAGAATACTATTATTACAGACATAATTTAAAGATATCAAACCGCAAAGCGAACCGCTAACGTAAGCCATAACAAACCTGACATCGAAACATGGTAGACCATCCTACTTGGCAATCAGAGGAGAGCCATCCGAGAATCTTTCGTCTTCAGCCGAAAATGTGCTTGACACTACACTAGACTCTAGAGACATGTCAAGACTTCGTCCACGATAATTAATTGTCTTTAACCCGTCTCCTTACCTCTGGCAAACCTAGCTTCCATCTCCTTGAGCTCATATTCACGCGCCAACAGCTCTTGTCTCTTCTCGGTAATTTCCCGCTGGACTTTAAGTTCAATCTCCCGCAGCTTCTCCTCGTCGCGCCGCAGCTGCTCCTCCTTTAGCAGGAAAGACTGACTGGCAAGCTCTTCGGCATTCAGGCTCGAGTCACTAACTGTTTGTTAGGCTACAGCCAAACAGTAAATTGCTGGTAGAAAAACCAAGGTCACACTTACAGAGTACCTTCGACGCCCTTGGACAATCTCTCAGTACGATAGTTCTCGTACAGGAAATCGTGGGTGATCTCCTTCAATTCAGCAAAATGCGATCCCAGCAGCGCCGAACGCAACGCAAGAAAATCACAGTGTCGAGGATTGTCAACTGCAGTAGGTAAACCAGTTAGTAGGCTATATCGTCCACCAAAGAATATTGCGCCGTAATCCACCTTCAACAAATCCCCAAGGATAATTGCGCGCACGCACTCTCTTGCCGCCAATCTCGTACTTCTCAGTACTGCCAACGATCGCCAACGGCAGTTTCGCCCGCAGTTCCGCATTCTCCTCAATCGTCTGCTCATCGTCCTCCTCGACATCATAAGGGAAGTTGTAAATTGGGATTTTGTAGTACTCGATATCCTCCATGATCATCTTTTTCGACTCTGCGAGTTCAGCCGGAGTGAGGGTGTCAGCTTTGCCGATGACAGGGATGACGTTGACGCGTGTCGAGAGGCGTCTCATGAGCTCGATATCCAGTTCGCGGAGACCGTGGCCGGTCGGAGTGATAAAGTACAGGAGGACGTGTACTCTGTTATCGCGGAACCTAGGGTTACGCTTGATTCGGGACTCCTCAGCCAGGATATCGTCGTACTGGCGTTCTAAGTATCCAATAATCTCGGCAAAGCTATACAGTTGTCAGCAGACAGCAAACCGTCACAAAAATATGACATTCTTACCAGGACTCATTGTCAATATTGTCGCCAAATCCTGGCGTATCAACAATGGTCAAGGATACCCGCGTTCCCTCCTCATCTAGATCTAGACATGCAAATATTAGCTTCGATCCCACCTATCTTAGACAAAACGCATACCAACTGTCACTGGACGAATGCTGATTCCTTTGTCCAAGTGGGCATCCTTGGGGTCATCATATATTTCGTCGGCTGCCGAATCAAAGACCTTCTTTCCACACAGCGTGTTCACAAAGGTCGTGCGTCCTGTTCCAGATATTCCGGCAACCATAATGCAGAATTGGATACCCTTCTTGAGATTCTTCTTGCGATGCATCTGAAAGTAAACAGTTAGCCAGTCGATTCGGCCATACACTTGCACTCATAGATAGATTCAACGTACCCCGGCAGAAGACATTTTACCTCGTCTATATCGGCAGTGAAGTAGAATTGAGGATGTATTTGAACAGAATACGTTCTGGAAGGGATGCCTGTAAACGAGAAAAGGGGCTGTCTCCGAGTTCGCTGCCCCTTCAATTTCGAGAAGTTGATGCCGCAGCACACGCGTCGTTACCCTACGCAAGGTGCCTCGATCATGGATCACAAAACTTCCGATAGCCTCGGCAAAGTAACGCGTCTAAGTTGAACTCCCAACAGCCGCACAGATTTCCCCTCATTCGGATATATCCGACAATTCCTCTTCAGTTCATATGAGATCTGTCAGATTTCTTTAATTCATTAAGGAGCCATAGATTTACACCATGTCCGATATTGACCCCGCCTACGACCAATTTACTCACTTCACCATCGCCCTTCCCGCCGAGTTCATCGCTCATGTCGAGATCAATCGTCCCAGGAAACTTAACGCTTTCAATCAGCAGTGCGTACTCATTCTCCATCTCTTTCTCCTGTCGCTGTCCCGTTAACTGCAGTCCCTTAGCACACAAGCTGATATTTAAAATAGAACCTGGCTGCAATTCCGTGACCTCTTCCGTCATATTTCCACAGATCCCAACGTCCGCGTCGTAATCCTCACTGGCGCAGGCGACGGCGCATTCACCTCCGGGTTGGAACTATCTCCTCAGACGTTTAATCTCATTTTTGGTGATGGTGACGATGACAAAGAGCGCGCACGATTCAAACTTCTTCGGACCATTCGCGAGTTTCAAGAGTCAATTTCAGCTGTCGAGAATTGCTCGAAGCGTAGGTCGTTACACTTGTAATTTCTAACGAACAGTATTAACACTTGCTTTCAGCGGTCATCGCTCTCGCCCATGGCATCTCATTCGGTCTGGCAATCGACATCCTTTCTGCAACGGACATCCGGATATGCACTGCCAATACGCGTTTCGCCGTAAGAGAAGTCGACATTGGTCTCGCTGCCGACATGGGCACGCTGCAACGGTTTCCAGGAACGGTCAAGTCATTTTCCTGGTGCAAGGAAGTTATCTATACGGCGCGCGAGTTCTCTTCTATAGAGGCACTGGAGCAGGGATTTGTTTCGGCTGTGTTGGCTTCAAAGAAGGAGGGACTGGCAAAGGCTTTGGAGCTGGCGAAGATTATGGCGAAGAAAAGCCCCGTTGCAGTGCAGGGTTCGAAGCATTTGCTGGACTGGAGCAGGGGGAAGACTGTTGCGGAGGGTTTGGAGTACACGGCCGCGTGGAATTCATTCGCGATAGGGCAGGACGTGCGGGAGGCCACAAGCGCAGTCATGGAGCGAAGGAGCGCAAAGTTCAGTAAATTATGATAAGTGTATTTTTGCAATAAAAGCGAGAATCCTAAAAGCAAAGTCGCAACGCCGTCCAACCCCATCGTACACATAATTGTAACAAAACGAATTCGAAAATTCCGAAAATGTCATGAGCAATTGCGTTAACCATAACTTCTCCAGTCTCCTGTCTGAAATGTAATTATCATGCTTTCTTCGTAAAAAAGCGAGTAATCTTCGATTTTTGATCTAAGGGAGTCAGGCCTTTTTTTGCCGCGCCTTTCGGTTTAAGGTCTTTACTCGGCGACGGCGACCTCTCGGGCATTTTCTTCGCTGCTCGCTTCAGCTCCGTAGCAGGCGGCGACGGAAGTCGCGACTCAGTCATCGATTTAATCGGCGTATGCAATTCCTCCTTCTTAATCCGCTTATGCCCTGCCTTTCCCCCGTCATCTCCGGCCTCCCTCTTAGCACTCGGACTCTTCTCGAAGAAACTCGCAATCGATTTACCCTCTATAATTTTCTCCCCTGCTTTCGGCCCCGACAAATATATCTCCGCCTTCGCCGCAGTCACATTCTTCTCGATCTCCTCGTCGGAATTGTATATCTTCAATGCACTCACCGGCTGGAATTTTGGGTCGAGCCAGTTCTCGAACTCTGGTGTTCCTGGAAAAAGGATGAGAGGGATTCGGTCATGCAGGAATTTGATACTCTCCGTCGCGGCGGTGGTGACGATTGTGAAAGAGAAGAGAACGTCCTTTTGCTTCTCGGTTCCGAGATTTCCTTCTGAATCATCTGTGCCCCCAAACTTTGGCTTGCCGTTGTGCTCGGCAGCGACCTTTGAGTTGAGGTAAGTCATATTGTATAGACCGGCGAAGTACATCAGCTGGGACTCGCCGCGCGGGCGGACATAGTACGGAGTCTTCTCCTTCGCGGATGGCTTCGAAGGTGTGCCGGGGCCGGCTTTGGAAGTTGTGGCAAGCCACTCGTAGTATCCCTCTGCCGGTACGACGCACCGCCCGCCACGGTGGAACGTCGATGACCACATACGGGAGTCCAGGTTGTCACTTCGAGCATTAAACAGAGCTCTAATCCCATTAGCAAGTGGTTGAATCAAGTGTGTATGGCAGTAGAACGTACGGCTTCGCCTTCTCGATCTCGTGGACCCATGGGGGAACGAACGCCCAACGCATGACTCGGACGTCGAGGTGGCCCGGCGTAGCACCGCGGTAGCACACGGGGCGGTAAGTTGTCGGACGGACGTTATTCCTGAATAGTTAGCCGTGCGCAGGATGAAATATGTCTGGGGTTGCGTACGATGGCTTGTATGGGTTTCTGTCATCGTCCATGAATTCGTCGATTTGTATGCCGTCCTGTTCCATGCGATCGCGGAGCTGCTCTAGAGGCTGACAAAGTTGTTAGCTAGAAAACAAGAGTATGTAAATTTCACATACAAGGGCCATTGAATAACGGCCGCACATGGTGACAAAACAACTAGATTGTCGAATGATGGCGGAGGTGAATGAAGGATCGCCAAGTTGGCGACGAGAAATCTGTCCAGCAGTACTAATAACAAACAATCAAATGACCGCAACCCCAACTTAGACGTCCAACTGAGAAGGACTTAAGGCTGTAATGATGTATTAAAATTGCTTTCTCAATTCACTTGATATCGGACTCTCACTGTGGTGATGAAAGGTTGGATTGGCGTGTGTTGAGTTCAACATCACCCTTACCCGCTATTCTCTGCGATACTGCTGTACCAACTCCGACATACTTTGTTTTCAATAGCCCACACAGTCGCTTCATTTGATAAGCGAAACTACAGTAGCCGTGGGAGAGAGACCAGAGCGCGCATTCAAATTCACATTGATTCTTAAATTTTCTTTGCGGCCTTCTATGTTTCGCTTTCGATTAACGGATACTAACGATCAAAGTATACTCTAAGTCGCCATGTCGTCATTGAGTTACAAGTCCGTCGTTGTTGCGGTCCCCGTCTTGTTGAATGAGGATCATTCTGAAAGAGCACCCGGCAGAGAGCGCGGACTTCGACTTACCTTGGATACATCCAAGCGGATATTTTGCTGGTCCGCTCTTGGACTGGAGAACTGCACATGCAGTCAGTCAGAGCTGCGCCGGACTAAAATCATGGTGGTCGTGTCACTCGGAAGTGAGAGGGAGCATGACTTACTCACCAGACGCGTGGAATTCTACCTTCGGATAGGGATACTTATATCAGGCACACTACCACTGAAGTTTTGAACTTATTAGCCGTGGACGCGCTTCTCGGTTCAAGTCATAGTCAATGCGCCAGCTCCCATCCCGCTTACGTTTTCTCTATTCATACTGGACCATGGTCAAACATAGATTTTCGTAATAACTAGTCGACGGTACTTATATACCTAAGAGCACCGCCAAACATTTATTACGGTTGGCAAAAGTTTATAGATGATCGTTGGCAGGATGCGTTCTCGAGTCTGATCATCACCAACTGCCTCGAACATTTGGCTTAAGGAACAACAGTACGTACGCATAGGTGATGACCTACGATTTTATTTAGTCTTGTTACAAGCTCTCGAGCGGTTCCGAAGAGAACACTATACAATTTGCGAACTGAAATCATACTAACCTTGCGTCGGGAGAGCTGATTGAGTAGATTTCATTATTATTTGGTAGTGAGCAACAAACAGTGGTTGGGGGACGGTATATTGGCCATCATTATCCGTGTCCAACGCCTACCGATGGCTTGTGCAGCATAAGTGAGCTGTCGGAGAGCCTAAGCTACTAATGTGCATGTCGCGTCAAAAAAAAGTGAGCCCATCCAAGTGCTGTGAAATAGCAATTTCGGGGTACGAAATACCAAGAAGAGCCGTGCGGCGCCTATCGCAGGTGTAATTTGTATCGAGCGCAACATCACACGTAGAGAGATACCGGCTATCTGACATGGGCACGGGCTTCCGCATATTCCGCTATTTCAATGACCGCACTGCGAGTTTGCAGCTAACGCCGCTTAGAACTAAGCTTATCGACTTCGGTCTGACTGCCTGGTATTCCTTAAACCCGGTAGGTGCACTTTGGCACACATTGGACATACTGTTACCATTGTCCTGTTTCTGTAGTGTCCTTTACACCAAGTGAAATAACAGTCCCATTCCAGCGACGTCCGCTGCTTTATAGATAGTCGCGCGTGTTACATCATTACCAACGATCTTCGCTGTCCAAGGTCTAAATGTCCGAACTCATTTCCGCGCAAGAGATCGTTGAGGAGGAGGCCAACCTGCTGGTGGAGCAGAACCTCCCGTATGGTGTCAACCGTCATAGGTGAACTGACCATCTTGCAGTCGTCACCAGGAAGCTAATACGGCAACAGGGAGACGAAGTCCAGTCGACTGGCATCCAAGAGACCACTAGTCACTGTCACCGGATATAGAGATGATCCGGAGCGCGGACACGAGAGCCACTTTCATAGTGCCTCAGACGGTGGGGTGCAAGTGCGGTTTACCACTAGCAATCTACCGTGGTATAAGACGCCGTCGGTAGGATCCTATTCGCGATCTGGACACGTAAGCGTACGCATCATGGCTGACTGCGAGCTAGATCTACCTGCTGCTGCCGGCATTCCTTCTACTGACGCTATCACATGGAGGGTATACTACTATCACGGTTATATCGCCAACTAATACTAACTACATTTAGAATCATTGCACCGAAGCTCAACTTGTTACTCTCCCTGATCTGCAGAGTGCACTACTCAGAACAAGGCATAGGCGTCTTGCGAGACGCCCTATCTGCAATGGCTGATGTCGACCAGAACTGCCAGACCGCTGAGATGCACGCGCGGTTGTCGAAATTCAATGTGGCAGTCAGTCTCATTCACGGAATATTGGGTATGCGACTGTTGCAAGGGGCTGGCTGTGATCATATACTAACGACATTAGCTGCCATTGTCAGTCCGAAACTCGGGGCACTCTCGGATCGAATCGGGCGCTGCCCGATACTGGCAATCGGAGCCCTTGGACCGTTGGTATCAATCCTTGAGTCGTCTTTTCCGGCAAGTCCTAACGCCATTAGCTCTCGAATATAATTCTTATACTCGCGACGAAGTCAACCAGCATGTACGGCTATCGCTGGTTTCTCGTTGCTGCTGTCTTCGAAGGTCTCAGCGGCTCCGTCTCAGTTATGATGGCGGCCGCTCATTCTTATGCCACTGATTGCACGCCGCCGGAGAAGCGCGCAGCGGTGTTTGGGTTATTTCATGCAACTTTGTTTACAGGTGAGTCTCCAGGTCTCTGGATGCGTGTAAATGATTTGGTCCTGATATAGCGGTGTATGTAGGTATGGCGTTGGGTCCGGCGTTTGGTGGGTATTTGGTTAAACTTACCGGTAACATTCTTACAACATTTTATGTCGCTCTCGTGAGTTCCAACTATGGCGCCTTTCGTATTAATGATAAATGCTGACACCCGCAGATCTTTCAAGCCCTTTTCATTTTCTTCGTCTTCTTCTTCATCCCCGAATCTGTCTCGTACCAGCATCGTCTCGATGCGCAGGAAATCTATCGAATCAGTCGCGTTTTCGATGGCGGCCGGCCTAGTTCTTTCCTCGACTTCTTCCGCCGGATTAATTTCTTCCGACCGTTGAACGTGCTGTGGCCCGACGATGGCACGCGGCTGAGCATTAAACGCAACATCATTGTATTGGTCGGCATCGACACACTGTTGACGGGTGCGGGGATTGGTGCCATGATGGTTATACTGCTCTACGCGGAGTTCACATTTGAGTGGACCACTGTCGAGGTGGGTAATATGTGGAGGGTTCGATGCGATGGATGCTAACGACTAATAGGCCGGATACTTCATGTCGATTAATGGTTCTGTTAGAGCGTTTCTACTGGTAATCGTGTTGCCTGTGATTGTGAGATTCCTAAGATCGATGGATCCTCATGCGGACAATCAAGTCGGCGCTTCGTTCACTGATATTTGGTGTGTTCCGATGCCAAACCTCGGTTTGCAGTATGATGCTGACTGCAAATTTAGTCTGATTCGCTTTTCAGCAATCTGCGAGGTCATATCGTACGTTGGCCTTGCCCTTTCTGCTAACAGTGTCCAATTCGCATTATGTAAGTACCTCTACCACTACCACTACTACTACTACACACTATATCCGTCTCTAACTCTACCTCAGGCGGCTCCCTCGGTGCCATTGGCGGCATCGCTTCTCCCACCCTCCAATCAACCCTTACGAAACATGTCTCAAAGGAGAATACTGGCGCCGTCCTAGGCGCCCTGTCCCTTTTGCATTGCATTTGTAGCATTATCGCCCCGACAATCTTCTCTAGCATCTACGCATACACGATCGGGTGGTATCCCAGGGCGGTATTCTTTGCGTTCGTTACCCTCTTCGGCACAGCGTTTGCGTTGTCGCTGTTTATTAGACCGAACATCGAAGGGAGCCTGTACGATAACGAGGAAGACGAGTTTATTGGTGTGGGAATCAGTCGGAGGGGGGATATTGAACTGACGTCGGAACCAGGGGTGGATTCGGATGAGGAGTGAATGGTGTCGGGTTTCATAGAGCGTTCTGGTTTTGCTATGTTGTTTGGACTTTGTTTGGCTTGGGTTGTCATGGGGGTTTCGATTGGGTGAGTTGGATATGGGATATATATGATGGTATTATGTTGCTAGTTTAAGTAAACCATCCTTTGCATTAATCGTCTTATAAGTTCCACTTTGGTAAGAGTTTAGGGCTTTGGTATATGAGTGTCTAAATTTGCCAAGAGCATTCCAAAATCACCTGAAAAACAACTCGAAATAACTGACAGGATCGGTCACAGAAGACGTACTGCCGTCATTACTCCTGTCCTCGGACAGGAACGTTTCAAAGGATTCACTCACAACCCTCCACTGGCAACTCCACAATCTGAATTCAAGTCAGCTTTTTACTTCCCCATAGTACAATGCTGCGCTGTTCAAGCCACCTACCTGATCCACTCCCGGATACTCTGGTAACTCAAAACCCCATCTTCCAGCCACATTCCCCGAGATAAACCTGCCGCCCAAGAAATGCCTCTTCCCCTTAAAAAACTGCGATCCAGGCTTCGGGGCTGTAAGACTAACCAATACCTCAGGCGCAAAGTTCGCACCAATTTCACCCTTTTGTGGTGGCCCAGAGTCCACGTTCCATGACGACGGGACGTCTATGCTGACAACAGGCTTGTCCGTGTGCTCAAGCAAAGAGATTATATGGTCGAACGGGGTGCGCATGGGCGGATGGAACGAGAAGCCGAAGATCGCGTCGAGGATCTGATCCGCGTTGGAAATGGCGGATTCGACGTCTTCGGTGAGTATGGGAATGTCGAGACTGGTAAGTTGAGTGACAAGGCGGGTGTATAAGTCTTTCTTGGGTTGTACGGGGTAGTACACTGTGGGCTTGTAGCCGAAGAAGGCGAGATGGCGTGCTGCGACCAGACCATCTCCTCCTGTGCGTGCGTTAGCGATTGAGCGGGAAATACTCCAGTAATTATACCATTATTCCCTGGACCTGCAATGACCAGCACTCTAGATTTCACATCAGGAGGATACGTGCGATACACGGCCTGTGCGCACGATAGGCCCGCCAGTTCCATCTGCATAATCACGTTAAATTCGTCATTAGAGTTCACGTGTCAATGATATATACCAATTGGTCTATTGAATACCCGCAAGTAGACATCAGTTCCTTATCCAGTGCCGCAGCATTTTTGGCAGAAATATAGAGCTAGGTTGAAGCGAATGTTAGCTGGGTCAAATCGCAGAACGTGTGGTCGATTATGAGCTGATCAAAAATACGTACTCTGGGCAAAACCATGGATAAAGCACGAAAAGTAGGTCTCATTCACAATAAGACAAACTACCTAGCAAGCATTGATATGTAAGTGCAAAATACTTAAATCCGTATGTGGAATGAAATGCCGTTGGTCCTACTCGAACTTGCAAAAATATATTTTATGAGCTGATTGAGGTACCAAGATGACATCACAGTACTCCAATCTTGTGTGACATAGGTCACAGGGTAAGGTCATTGTCATCTCTTTGTGACTTGGAAGGCCGGGCAGCACAACGCCAACGTCGCGTCCCCAAATAGAAACCCGTTTTTAACAAGCACACGATCATCATTTAGGATTACCACCTTTTCATCTTTGCGCAGTAGCACTATGCCAGACTGGTCCGTCGATCCCGATAACCGTCGTCGACTGATGGACATTCAAAAATTGGAGGGGAATAAAGCCTGCTTCGACTGCGGCGCCCCGAGTCCCCAGTGGGTAAGTTCCCCCTGTCTCGGATAGACTTGGTTTTGTATACTCCATGTTGTAATTAGTTAACGCGCTCCTGACTAGGCCTCTCCCAAATTCGGAATCTTCATTTGCCTCGACTGTGCGGGCCAGCACCGCGGCTTGGGCGTGCACATCTCGTTCGTCCGCTCAATTACAATGGACCAGTTTAAGGCAGAAGAGATGCGACGGATGGAACTCGGCGGGAACAAGAACGCGCGGGAATTTTTCGAGGAGAATGACCTAGATCATACGGGAATGAGTATTCGGGAAAAATACAATAGCCGTGTGGCGGACGACTACAAAGAGAAGTTGACAGCTGAGGTGGAGGGGCGGGAGTGGGTGCAATCAATTAAACCGAAACTGAAACCTATTTCAAGGACCGCCTCGGCGGGGTCATCGCGGACGGCGTCTCCCGGATTAAGTGGGTCTGCCGCGTCGTCGTCGCAGAAAGCACGTAACGAGGCATATTTCTCAAAGCTCGGAGCGGATAACCAGTCCCGACCTGAACATCTCGCTCCCTCTCAAGGCGGCCGTTACGCGGGCTTCGGCAACACTCCAAGTCCAGCACCCAGTTCATCGTCATCTGGCCGTCCCGTCTCTGTAGAGGACTTCACACGAGACCCTGTCGGCTCCTTCACCAAGGGCTTTGGTTTCTTCTCCTCGGCTGTGCAGAAGAACCTTGGACAAGTCACAGAGACGTACATCAAGCCTAATGTTAAAAATTTTGCGGACTCGGATTTGGGCGCGCACACGCGCAAAGCGATGATGCAGTTTGGACAGAAGATGCAGGAGACAGGGCGATATGGCGTCGAGACGTTTCAAACATTCACGTCGGAGGCGCGGGCGCAGTATGTCGCTGGGAGCAGTAGTAGGGGCGGGTACTCATCTGTGGAAACATCGGAAGATGGTGCTCCAGGCGGGGGAAAGCATTTTTCGGCATTGTTTGATGACCTTGGAATTGAAAGTAATGATGACATTGAGCAGGCTTTCGGGGTCCCCCGACCCAAGGAGAAGTCGACGCTGGCGGGCTTTTCTGGCAGTGGGAAGAAGACAGCGGTGGCGTCGAGTGGCAGTACTAGAAAGGACAAAGATAACGAGTGGGGAGAGGGATGGGATGAATAATACATTTTCTGATATTGGGAGACGGTGTTTGTGCGGAGAGTGTGTTTCTATAGACATATCGATTACTTGTTACATTAGTCTTCTAAATCAAGCATTCATTGATTTATTCATATTCCAGTCCGTTATATTTGACAATGCGCAGCATGGCAAAAAAGGCGTACTGTTTGGAACTCTCAGTTGGGTAAAGGAATATTGCATTCACCTGGCAATTTGCAACTGCAGAGTGCAACATGACGCGTAACGACGAAGACGCAACCAAGGCGGGTTTCCTGAATATTTGGTACGGACCACTCAAAGATTTATGCTTACATTGTAACTGAAAGGAAACTAGACCAGACAGAACAAAAGAACAATATTGCAGATGATTTCGAGGTTTGTAATAGGGCTGTTCCGAACACGAATATTCGCAGACATGGACCATATTCGTATTCGTTATTTGCAAGTCCCGACTTGCGCGAATAATATTCGAAGATTTATTCGCAAATTCTAAGTACTGCGAATAAAATTATTCGATGATTCGGCGAATATTCGCACTAAAATCACGTGTCAGGGTTTCTCACCTAAATTCCCGTTTTTCAGTGTAAGTCTGGTTCAATACATGCACTTTTTAGGGTAGGGTTAGGGGTAGTCGTAGAAACTTTATTCAGTAATAGTAACGAATATTCTTCGAATATACCCGCAAAATTATTCGCACAGTGGCTAGGCTGCGAATAATATTCGTTATTCGTTATTCGCAAGAAAAAATGGTGCGAATAATTATTCGCCGAATAATATTCGCAAAACCTAATATTCGGAACAGCCCTAGTTTGTAATTGTATTGCAATCAAGTTCAGTTATATTTAACAAAGTCAATTCCTTGCATAAAAAGAGACATGATTTTTTTTTATTTTGCTGGGACGTACTAGGCATATATCTAACGTTATGTGCCTGACTGCAGATGTAACTTCGCGCCGCGACGCCGCACGTTCGACATGTTCACGAGCCTTGTTTACATTACACCCAGTGACCTGCCAATTGTGACTATTAAACTAACGAAACTTTTACGAATTGGTTTTCGTTGTCATCCTTGGAAATTAACAATACATTGAGTAACGGAGTCAGTATAGCTGTAGAATTTTATTCGCTGCAGTAAGCTAGGAGGTATTTGTGATCTCGTTAACGCTTCTCGCAGGAGTGCATACAAGTTGTCTCAACACACTCGGAGTATTGCTTATATTTACAGCCCAAATTACGTTATCACATATAACCACCACAACACCCATCTACCATGGCCATTCTTAATCATCCCTTCACTCGCTCTCGCTTCATTACCGGCGTCTCCGCCGTCCTCATCATCCTTCTGACGGCCTCCATTCTCACCAACTTCATAGCCTTCCCAGTGCACCTTTGCACTGACCGCACCACTGCAAGCACCGCTGATACCTCACGCCTCCTCCCTGCCACACCAGTTCCCGCTGCGCGACATCTAGTCATCGTTGCATGTCACGCAATATGGCTGAAAGGTGCGACAAAGCTCGAGCGGAATTTTGGAGCAGGTGAATCATCCACAGAGTGGTAGGTTCATTCTCCATGACCCTTTGAACGAATATGATTCCTGACACGTATTCAGGGATTTGAAGTCCTTCCAAAAAGGCCAACAGATCACATTTATCAAACATATTGAAGCCGCGATCGCCATCGCGATACGCGATCCCTTTGCCGTCGTAATCTTCTCAGGCGGCCAAAGCTCCCTCTCAGCCGGTCCGATAAGTGAAGCGCAGAGTTACCATGCACTGGCTCAGGCGCGGGAATTGATTCCCCCTGGTGCTATACTCACCAGCAAAAATCCGCAATTAGGTGCGCGGGTTACGACAGAAGAGTTTGCGAGGGATAGTCTTGAGAACTTGCTGTTTTCGATATGCAGGTTTGCGGAGTACACGGACAGGCGATATCCGGAGAAGATCACGGTCGTGAGCCATGAATTTAAGAGGGAGCGCTTTGAGAAGTTGCATAGACGGGCTGTGAGGATCCGGGAGAAGGCGTGAGTTTTTGATGTCTTCGCGTGCAAAGAGACTGATGGCTGATGGGTCTAGGTTCGAGTTTGTGGGAATTGACCCACCGGGTGTGATACCTATAGAAGGCGAACTCCATAATGCGGTGGAACCGTTCACGCGCGACCCGTATGGCTGCTGGAATGAGACACTCATCGCGAAGAAGTTGGCAAGGAACCCCTTCCGGAGACGGCATCCATATGCCGAGACGGTGAGCAGTTGTCGTAAGTATTTTTTCTTAACTTTTGGCTGACGTTGAATAGTGCCCTGAACTACGCGGCTTATTCCTACACTGTGACGAGAACGGGAGTTTTTATGAGGGTTCTCTGCCGTGGGATAGTAAGAATCCATACGAGGATGATGACGTTTATTGATGCACGGAGTCAGGAAATTTGCATTATTCTATTGGCGTTCATTGGCGTTCATTGGCGTTCATGGCATTTACATGGATAAAGTTGTATGATTTTACTCTCTGAGTTTGTTTCTGACGTATCTAAGTGTATATTATCGTATACCTCTCGTCATAATGGCTGCCATCGCAAATGATGCAAGTATGTACAAACTTATGTCCATTCAGTCTTTTCACCGGAAATCAGAAACACATCCCATCTATTCTACAACATAACTCCAAGTTCTGTACTTTCTCCACGGATCAGCTAATCATGCGGCTTCTTGGATAACTTCGGGAACAGCCGCATTGCATGGTAGTTAAACGACGTCCGCGTCAACTTCTTCGGTTTCTAAATATCCGATTAAAATAATATCCCTTACTTCCACATCAGAAATCAGGAACTCACCCTCGTATCATAGCACTCCTTCATCTGCGTTTCGTAATGCCGACACTCCGAGGCATTCAGTCCAGCACTGGCCCAGCAGCCAAAGAGCTCCGCCATCAGGATCGCACAGTCATTCACGCCGGCCTCACGGTATGGCTTGTCCATTTTAAGGTACCGGAGCTTGTTTGTCGGCGGGCGTTTTGCTACTGACGACATTGTTGCTCGTAATTAGTGGAACTCAATCTAATACGGGAGATGTTAGTTCGCAGGGAGTATTGGAAGTTATTAAAGCGACATGCTTGCCATCAAATACTGAGTACCGCACCGATTGTAGTTTCCAAAGACCAATCCTCTATTCTTTCAAAATCACTCGTGAAAATGTGGATATTCCAGCTGCATATATCTCGATTATCGAACACCCTATAGCTAGATTAGTTTACGCGGTTATGTCCCACGTGATGAATTTATAAGTTTGATAGTCCTACAAATGATTGAAATCATGTGATTATGGCGCTATGGCCGAGCGGTTAAGGCGAGAGATTAGAAATCTCTTTCCCTCTGGGAGCGCAGGTTCGAGTCCTGCTGGCGTCGAGATATTTTTTTTTGTGTGTACTGTTGGATTATTCTTAGTTTATTTATTGGAGCTGATTAGTGAGATTAAAAGCGGCATCGGCCTAAGGCGATTTCGTGGGAATTAGATCACGGTACCATATCCACTAACTGAAAGACCTGTGTTACAAACTAAATACATTTTTAAGGGTAAGCTGTCATGACAATATACTTACGTGTGAACATTTCTGCCGCGGTATTAACGACGATATATGAAATATGATCACCCTGGGCCTGTTGCGTCGATCTCTTCGCGTCGCACCTGGCATGTTACCTTCGAACCGATCCGCAAAATAGTTTGACTGGTCGAGGGGGAGAAAGAAATTTTAGTCTGTCTATTTCATGTGCCATCGAATAGTTATTTCTGGGCCATTTAGGGATCGGGATCCCTTTCTTGTTGCTGCTGCGCTCTATCCTTCTTGATTCTAATAGAGATATGTATTCTATAGTTAATATACTCATATAAAATAATAAAAGTTATCGTAACAGTATAAATCCTTCTTAATAATAAAAATTTCTTCTACGATACAATCGTTTTGAATCCACAGTTTACTGTCGTTGGGCAGACTTGCCCGGTTGAGTACGCGTGGCCCCAATCAGGGTATTACCCGGCGCAGCGATAGCCGCGTTGTCCGCGCGGTAAGCGTGGAAATCAGGGGCGAGAACGCCAGGAATCCAAATCTGACGGCTGACTTCCCAGTTCAAGGCACAGCTCGCTCAAGGCTCAATGCTACGTGCACTGTATCTGCTTTATGCACCGTATACAACACAACAAGCCCAGCGCATTTTAGTACACTGTCAATAAAGCTTCCGGCTGCGATGTCGCTATCCCGCACGGCCACTGCGGCCTTCAACAATTTCGGCTTGACGAGTACGGCAAGGGCAAGCATGTCCCGAACCACAATGCTTAAACTCGGCACCTCTGGCACGTCCGGCATGACCCCCCTCCGGCTTCTTTTCCTGTTGCTGGCTCACCTCGCCAAGCCAGTTCATGCTGCAGCCAATTCCCTCATTCCGAACCTTCTCTTGAACTACACTGTTCCAGCTGGGAACCAGAATCTCTCCCTCCCTCACTCCAACTCCACCACCTCGCCAAACAGTAACACGTCCATTCCCTCGAATTCCACGTCCAACAGCACGACTCCCGCTTCATTCATCTCCTCGCTCGATGGATTCTCAAAACCGAATCCTCTCGTCAATTTCTACTTCTTGTTTTTAATCCTGTTGGCAGTGGTGGGGTACTTTGTGTTCAGATATTTCCGTAAAGGAAGACGCCAGCGGCGAGCGGGTATCCGAGAAGAGCGGAGACGGGAGGCGCTGAGGAGGGATGTGGAGGCTGCTGGATATAGTGACGAGATGCGGCAAGTGAGTGGAGACAGAAGGCGGTTTGGATCAGGGCTAGGAGGAACTGCACATCCGCCTCCGCCATATTCAGAAGCTGGAGGAGGTGCCCCGCGGACGATGGAGTTTGCGTATCTGGGTGGCGCGACGGGGAGACTGCCTGTTTATGAGAATGTTATTCTTGAAGAGGAAGAGGAACTCGAAAGCGAGCAACAGGATCGAGAAAGTCGCGTGCAGTTCGGGAGGTACACTGGGCAGAGGAGTACTAGTAGCAGTGATGGCGAGAGCGTATTGGACAGTGACGGTAGGTTGATTAGAGCGCTATAGTTGTCGTTACTGCATGATTGGCGAAGCATTTCAGCTTGATGAAGTCGTGTTCAGATGCCTAAACGGACACAATTAGCCTGCACGGCGTGTAGTGTACATACGCATAGTGACATATATATATATATATACGATAACGACGCAAAGTTATACGTAGTTGTACATAGGCTGGTATATAAGGGACTTGGTGATTGGTATTGGGGGTTTAGCGGTAAAAATTCGGTGATTGAATTTTGGATTGAGTTTGATTGAATTGTAGTTGTTGCCATGGCACAGCAGATATTAATGACCTTTATGAGCTTGATAGTTAGGTTTGAGAGGACAATGGAAGAGGAATTTATACCAATGCGGGATAATGCAATATTAATATATGTTGGCCGTAACGACAACGATATGATATGACGAAGTCCAGATAGTCGATAGTTGATGGTGTTTGTCGCATAAACATTCGACCATTCCGAAAACCATTTTGGCTGATATCTGGTTCTCCTTTTCATTTTTCAAGCTGCAATCGTCGTTGACCTAACCATGCAGGATAAATTTCATATTACAATCGGGCCATCTGCTGCGTGTCTCATCCCACTGGACGGTTGGCACAACATACAATATGGAATTGTGCGAGAGAAGCTCTCTACACATGTGAAGACCCTCGAACCACGCATTTACTAACTGCATCAGTCTAACCTCTCACTTCAAAATTCGAGGTTCATAAGTGTATCAGTCTATCAGACCATTACATCGGAACTGCTTGAAGCCGCTTCGCCAATTTTCCAAGGATATTCATCATCTTCAGCGTATCCCCGGTACACTCATATAATTCGTAACTGGTATGGCTAGCAGCGAATACATCGCTGCATGTCATTTATTTTAACGCCTGAGAGTACAAACCCTCTGTTCCTCTGACGAAACCGATTTTGTTCTTACAATTTTTTGCTCTTTCAAGTTCGCCATCTTGAAACGAGCTAAAGAGTCAAAATCTGGATTTCATGGGAAATCGAGATTCTCAAAAATATTCTGACGGACCTCGCCGTAGAAATATATTAGCTGTGACGTTTAAGAGCGATCTAGTCAGGCCACCTAGCCTCAGTGATCTCCTACTGCTTCATTTACCTTCATATACCTGCTTCCTAATGAACACGTCCATGAGACCGAACTGGTGCCGATCACAGCATTCAGGTCGGGAGACGGCTTGTTCAAGAATCCGATCGACAGTCGCCTCCATTTTTTTGCAGAGAGGGATTCTTGTACGGATGTGACATCCATAGGGTGTATGGGCCTATAGGGTGGTCATCATCGCTACGTCCAGGTGTAGACCGATGATTGGACTCCTTTCGCGTTAAACTACAAGGATACATGTTACATTTCAACTCTGTCTATGTGCAGCTAAATCTTTCAGCTGGTTTAAATCTTTCAGCTGGTTGAGCGTGTATTCATATTCACCAGGCAGAAACCTCGGGTCGCGTCTGGTAATCACACAGCGCATTTCATAATGCATGCCTCTTTTTCGGTCCACGGGGGGTGGCAGAGGGATATCGGCTCGGATTCATGCGGGATATCCTTGGATATCGTCATGAAATATTGGCCAGTGATGGCTTGAGTTGGAATCAAAGTGAGGTCAGAAAATTTTAGCTTGGTACTGTTATATTGGTATGGTTCTCTTCATCTCTATATATTTATTGTGTGAACGCGTCAGTAACAGGCACGCGACGCGGCAAGCTCGTGCGACACAAGAGAGAGCGAAGCCTCGCCTTCGTCGCACGCCGACACCATAGCCAAAATCTATAAGCAGTAAAGCAGACCACTGAAGCATTTGAACATAGCAAATTACTTGCTGAACCCTATACAGAGGAAGGGCAACCGGCATATTGATCCTATGAATAGTGCATACCTGACATCCTCTAAGATCAGTTGGACTTGATGCGGACGTGGGCACACACTACATGGCTCCTGCGAGGGTTAAGCCTCCAGCAGCGCTTCTATCACAGGTCTTCTCAGACCGAAAAATGGATCTCCAGGGTCTCTGGACACGATTCGGCTATGCAGCGCGATAGTGCAGTACAGAATTTCCTGGAAGGTTTGCAATACGTCGCGATAGGCCACACCAGAATCGTGCCACGAACTCCGATCACTAATGGCTGGTTAACAAGCTGAACATCAGTAATCGAACAACTTGACAAGGTTTCATGAGTGTCAGCAGCAGGCGGTATGTCGAGAGCTCGCCAAAGTTCACTTGTCGAGAATGCATCCGGTTCCATTGGAAGTCACTGTGGGACAGGGGAATTCGATGTGACTCCGGTTATTAGAGGAACAGCTGCAGCACCTTCAACATACAGCGTGCCTTAATCGAAGAATTCAGGAATCACATTCACATTCACATGAATAGCGGGGCGGTCTACTCTGTTCATGGAGAATTAGATTCAGTGCTGAAGCGCTCTGTCCAGTTCATTGAAGGGTATGGCTCGCGCCGGATAATGACCGACAGGGAGAGGAAGTTCTTTTCTCGATGAAGGGCCCTATCTACCAGATCCAACGACTCGTTTTCGAAGGTACTGAGCTGCCCGAGGTATCAGAGCAGCACAAGCAGAAGATCAATCTTTCACGGACAATTTGCGGGCAAAGCTGCCGGAAACAAATCTTGTTTTTTTCTTGTATTATAAAGTGAGTCCTCTCAACTTGTCCTTCTGGGCGATCTCACGTTGAAACGTCGCCCCAGACGAGTTGCTGGCTGAAATGGAACACAGGTCATTCGGAGAATATGTTCAATCCGAGTAGAGTATGAGCCGGGTAAGCGGACGCGTAGCCTAAGATCATGAAAACGGCGGTTTGGGTTTGGCGTTCTTGTGCGCAGTGGAGGATCTACACCGCGGACCCGAACGACCCCTGACTTGTCCCATGAACGGTCAAAGGCGTATCGCGTTCAGTCCCAGCCCATACCAGACCATCATCGTATCGCCATTGCTATTTCACAAGTTGCTTAGTCCCTGCAACAACTTCATCTGCCCGGCATACGCTTCTCGACAATTGTTCCCTTCCCTTCTCTCGGGAATCAAGAACTGTTCTCGGCTGCGGAGACGGAAAGACGAATGAAGACAATGGGGCCTGCCGCCCACTCACGCCTGCGGCGGTCGCCGATCGCAATCGCACTTGGCGTCGTCTTTTTGATTTACATGCTCCTCCGAAGTGCATCATCAGCTTCCTCCACACAGTCCACACAGTCCACACAGTCCACACAGCTTACAAACCACCCCTCGGCCTCTTCTGCATACGCACAGTCCGGCCCGGACTCCTACGCGTCGCTCTTCTCCACCCAACAGGGCCTTGCATCTTTCGAATCCTCAACCATCCGTCGCCTAGAGCGCGTCTTCCCATACGATTCTGGCCTGCAACCTCGCTTCCCGCGGCAAATCTGGCAAACATGGAAGTACCTCCCTAATGACGTCCGCTTCTCGTCCAAGTTCCGCCGAACGTCGGACTCATGGGCTCAGCTCAACAAGGACTTTACCCATGAAGTCGTCGACGACGCAATAGCCGCGACTCTCGTCCGGCAGCTGTACGCCGCGGTGCCGGACGTGGTCACGGCATACTTTGCCATGCCCAAGCCGATTCTACGGGCCGACTTCTTTAGGTACCTCATTTTGATGGCGCGGGGAGGAGTGTACTCCGACATCGACACGCTCGCACTGAAGAGCGTCGACGAGTGGCTATCGGGCGGTCTTGTCCCCACCGAGCAAGACCAAGACGGCGTGCATCATCTCGCGCCCCCGCCACACGTAGATCTCAGCGAGCTGCAGAAACAGGCAGAGGCGACAGTGGGACTTGTTGTCGGGATAGAAGCCGATCCGGATAGACCCGATTGGCATGACTGGTATGCGAGACGGGTGCAGTTCTGCCAATGGACGATCCTCGCCAAGAAGGGACATCCTGTGCTGGCAAAGATCGTATCGCGGATTACGACCGAGACGTTGCGTCGACGAGCGGTGGGTCAATTGGAATTGCCCAAGTCGAAGGACGCCGGGTCGCAGATAATGGATTGGACTGGCCCAGGGATCTGGACCGATACGGTGTTTGAGTACATGTCTAATGAAGAGGAGAATACGAGCTGGAAGAACGTCACAGGGATAACGGAAGGTCGGATAGTAGGCGACGTTGCTGTCCTGCCGATCACTGCGTTTAGTCCTGGCGTGGGCACGATGGGCGCCCAGCAGACAGATCATCCCCATGCGTTTGTGCAGCATAACTTTGAGGGATCATGGAAGCCCGCGCATGAGCGTCATGTCGGTGGCTGACCGCGGGTGGATGTTGCCAATACGGAAAAGATGGGCCGCTGTGTATATTTGCGTTGAATGGGGTTTTTAGTTCGTATCTTGCTACTAGCGTTTGACTTACTTTTTGGATCAAAAGTGAGACGGAGTGGATATCATTTCTTGTCCTTGATTGGTTTGTAACTATCAATCAGTTTATTACTGGCTGAGAAAATGGCAGGTCTTTTGTTCATTGACTTGCCTCTGGTGGGATTTGAAAATGCACAGAGTATATAGCTTGTCCTTGGAACTTGTATATATGTACATAATGATAAATGGATATATTTAAAGAGAATGACTGAACGTATAGATGAGATTATAGAAGGGTATAGAGATTGTCATTGCGCTGGTGAAGGAGAGTTTGGGGTCCAGGCACCAAGCTTTGTCCCGCACTTCTAAACACGCGCTTTAATATCCCGCGCGTCTCACAGACGCGTCAAACCGCATAAGGCTACCATCACCAAATCATCGTCATCAACACCAACACACGACCCATCCCATCCCATTCCCCCCCCGCCATGGACCAACCCATCCTCACCAACCAGCCACTCGTCCTCGACAATGGCTCCGGTGAACTTAAGGCCGGTTTCGCTGGCGCCGAACACCCTCAACTCCTTCTTCCCACCTGCCTCGGTCGGCCGAAGCACCCCCGCGTCATGGCAGGCGCCCTGGAATCCGACATCTTCATAGGCTCTCCCTCGCTCACCCAGCACCGCGGCCTCCTCAAAATCCGGTACCCGCTCGAGCACGGCATCGTCACGGACTGGGACGACATGGAGAAGATCTGGGGGTGGGTGTACGCCCAGGGACTCAAAGTCTTAAGTGAGGAACACCCTGTCCTGTTGACTGAGGCTCCGCTGAATCCGCAAGGCAATAGGAGGAAAGCCGCAGAGGTTTTGTTTGAGAGCTTTAATGTGCCGGCATTGTTTGTCTCCGTGCAGGCCGTGCTGGCGCTGTATGCCTCCGGACGGACGACGGGGCTGGTGCTAGATGCGGGGGACGGGGTTACTCATGCGGTGCCGGTGTATGAGGGGTTTGCCGTCACGAACGCGATTAGGAGGGTGGACGTCGCGGGAAGGGATGTGACTGAGCAGATGGGCGTGTTGCTGAGGAAACATGCCGGAGTGGCGCTTCATACGTCTGCGGAGAAGGAGATTGTAAGGCAGGTTAAGGAGCGGCATTGTTATGTCGCGCTGGATTTACGCAAGGAGGAGCGCGAGGCACGGAAGAATGAGCAACGGAGGATGGGCGTCGCGGCCCCGTCGTCGGCGGGAGAGGAATTTACCTTGCCAGATGGGAACACTCTGCGGTTGGGCGCTGAGAGATTTAGAGCGCCTGAGGTTTTGTTTGATCCATCGATATTGGGGCTCGAGTACCCGGGCCTACCCGACATGCTGGCGGAGTGCCTCGCAAAGGTAGACGTGGACTTGCGGAGGCCGTTGTATGGGAACATAGTGCTCTCAGGAGGCACGACGCTGCTGAGGGGATTTGGCGACAGGATGTTGGCCGAGATGAAGAGTCGCGCGCCAAGGGATGTAAAGATTAGAATCTACGCGCCACCAGAGAGGAAATATTCGACGTGGATTGGCGGGTCGATATTGGCGGGGCTCAGTACGTTTAGGAAGATGTGGGTGAGCGTGGATGAGTGGCATGAGAATCCGGAGTTAGTGCACGTGAAATGTATATGAGCTTGAACTACAAGAGGAAAAAAAAAATATAAAGGGATATGGAATTGGAATAGGATTGTACCATATAGAGGGGCGCAAATTGGACAATGGTAAAATGACATTTTGCATGTTAATACACGTACTGTACTTACTCCGATTACAGTACAAAGTATGGTCTTGAAGCGCATAGGATAATATGCTCTTTACCTTTTTGTCCCAAATGGCACGCAAGAACACAAAAGCGGTACTATTTGTAAAAATACTCTCATACATACATCCTATTATCACATAAAAATTCCATTTTTGCTATTACATATCCATTTTTTTACGTTCCATTCTAACACAGTCGAGCCAAAACAAAATCTAGCTCGACTGCATGACCTGCCAGACACGGATCTTGTTATCGGTATAACCCGCAAACAAAACCTGTCCGTCAGCGCTCCATGCCAAACTGATGCACTCGGGCTCCTTGGCCTTGAGGCCAGTCTCGGCGAAGTCAGGCTTAAGGTCGTCGACGGGGACCTTCTTCTCGAGGTCGAAGATCTTGATAGATGAGGCGGTGGCAGCGCACAGCCAGTATCTGTTGGGTGAGAAGGTAAGAGCATGGATCTCGTCGCCGGCGTCGAGCGAGTAGAGGTGCTTGGAGTCGTTCAAGTCCCAGAGCATCGTCGAGCCGTCCTTGCCGCCTGATGCACACAGGGTGCCGTCGGGGGAAATGGTCAGGGCGTTGATGTAACCGGTATGTCCAATGTGGTCGGTTTGAAGCTCAGCAACTTCGAGATTCCAGACCTGTTATTCGAAACGTTAGAATTGACTGAGAAACTGATATGAAAGTTTATGTGCGGAGACGGGTTATCATCAGTTGCTAGGTGATTGATTGTCTCATTGACCTTGCGGCCCTCTGAAGTAGCAAATATATAGTAATGCAAAGCATCATATGAACAACCCGATCGCCATTTTTCAAAATCACGTTCGAACCTACCTTAACGAGCTTGTCCCAACCCGCGGAGACGATGACGGGGTTTGCCGGGTTGGGCGAGAATCTGACACAGGAGACCCAGTCGGAGTGGCCTTTCTCTGTGATTGTGTACTTGCACTCAGCGAGGATGTTCCAGAGCTTGATGGTGCGGTCGCGCGAGCCCGAGACAATTTGTCGATTGTCGGTCGAGAACGACACAGAGAGGACATCGGACGTGTGGCCGACAAAGCGGTGGATCGTCTTGCCGGTCTTAAGCTCCCAGAGACGCATGGTCTTGTCCCACGACGCAGAGATGGCGTACAGACCGTCGGACGAGATTACGGCGTCCTGAACGATGTGGGAGTGGCCGTGGAGAGACCGCTTGGGGACACCGTAGGCGGTCTCATCACGGGTGCTAAGTACTAAAGTCAGCCCCAAGCCATCGTCATCAAACGAAATGTTCTAATACGTACAGGTTCCAGACAATAAGAGACTTATCTCTGCTGCCGGACAGAAGGAGGTCAGGGTTCTCGGGGGTAGTGGCAAGGCAGGTAACCCATCTGCAAATTCCAGTCTGGTTAGAACAATTTCCATTTTACCCACCAACTAAAGTGCCGAATCATCTGTCCAAATCTCAAACCAATCCCACTATATCATGTCCTTCTGAAAATTGAAACAAAATCGAGTTCTTACCCAGCGTGTCCTAGAATCATCAATTGTTAGCATAAATGTAACTCATAGTCTCAGCCTACTATCCTTCCTCCTTAATCTTCCGACGTTCTTCCTTCCCAACTAAAACCACAATATCAAAATATGAACATACCCTCAAGGGTTCCGCGGAGCATCAAAACTTCTCCCTGGCTCATGGTTGATCTAAATAATTGTCGAAACGTAAAAGGAAGATTGTGCGATGATGGGGAGGATGGGCAGAAATAAATCTCTGTGTAGACAGATCTCACAAACTTCGATACGCTGACCCTGCCGTTTAGCACTTTTGCTCTTTACTCTCGGGCACACACAGGGCAGCTTTCCCCAGCGCCAGTTTGTGTTGTGGTCTGCAAGCCAGCGAGGAGATGGAACCCTACTTCGAAGTAGGTCAAGGCATCGCTGGCAGAAGATTGTGACTGCGATTTTTGAGTGACTAAGATGTCACGCGGGATGAGTCAGCTCTCTTTACCCCCTGAATTTAAACACGCTCCTAAACATACATTGTGCACATACAGTTTCGTTCTTCTTGAAGTACAGTTTAAAGATTGTAGGTAAAACATAGTGTCAGACAAATTCAAGAGCTCTATGATTGCATAGCGCCTTGATCACGTCCAGTGAAGTCTTCACAAGTCCTGTAATTGTTCGGCGTAGCCCAAAAGATTCCGTTTCCGAACTCGCGCCCAATTCTCAGTTGTTTCATTACTCCCCTTCCATTTTTCATACGATTCCATCAATTTCTTTCCCCCGTTACTTTTGATTAATCACGGACCTAGCAAGCTCCCTAATATACAAACCTAAACCTCTCAGCCCGCTACCTCTACCAGTTCGCGCAACACCACCAGCCACGGCGAGGAAGGCAGCGATCAAAAATAACTTGACATACCATGACTTGACGCTTCCCGTTACCCGCGCCAGCAGCGAGGTCGAGAACGCACCTTCACGCGGGAACCACGGCTTGGGAACTAGTAAGGCTTTATATCTTCTGGTTTTGGCGTCCGTGTACGGCGGGTAGCGGACCTGGGTTTGCGATATCAGTTTAGTTTTAAAAACCAAAAACCTCAAAATTTCGGCCAGGGACTTACATTGATGATTGCCTCGGTCCAGGACGGCTCGGTGAGGAGGCTGCGCTTGTGGGAGAAGGCATCGAACGAGTCCTTACCGTGGTATCCGCCGGAGCCGGACTTGCCCACGCCACCGAAGGGTACGTAAGGGACGCCTGCTTGGAGGATAGCACCATTGATCATCGCACCGCCAGAACGGGTGTGGTCGAGGATGCGGGACTGCTCTGCCTTGTCTTTCGAGAAGATGTAGAGGGCGAGCGGAGTGTCGTGATATTTTGCGACGTAGTCGATTCCTTCGTCGACGGAGTCAATCAGGACGATGGGAAGGACGGGGCCAAATATCTCATCTTGCATGGTCACGTCGTTCGGCGCTACGTCCAGCACCACGGTCGGCTCAATGAATCGCGACTCCGTGTCCGCAGTCTTTGCCCCGCCGATGACAATCTCGCCTTTCGTGCCTTCGATGATCCCGAGTGTCCGCTCAAATCCCGCGTCGTTCACCATGTGTGCATAGTCATTTGAATCCTTGGTCAGCCCGCCGGGGTAGAACGTCTCGAGCGTGCCCTTCAACGCGGCAACGAACTCCGCCTCCAACCCCCGCTGCAGGAGGATGTAATCAGGGGCGACGCACGTCTGCCCCGAGTTGACGAACTTGCCGTACACAAGTCTGCTCGCCGCGAGCTTCAAGTTGGCCGAAGCCGTTATAAACGCGGGACTCTTGCCTCCAAGCTCGAGCACAACTGGCGTCAGCATCTTGGCAGCCGCGACTGCCACCACCTTCCCAATGCGCCCGCCGCCCGTAAAGAAAATGAGATCAAATTTCAAGTCCAGCAATGCAGTCGACTGCTCGACTGCGCCAGTCACAACCCGATATGTGTCATTGTCCAAGTTCGAGTGGATAATCCGCGCGATCGTCGCCGCCGATGTAGGCGCATGCTCGCTCATCTTCAGCACGGCAGTGTTCCCCGCCGCGATGGCGCCAATGAGTGGCAACATCGACAACAAGATCGGGTAGTTCCACGGTGCGACAATGAGCACCGTGCCGTAGGGCTCGCTGCGCACAGTAGGCTTGACCGGGAACCAGAGTAGGTCGGACGAGCGACGTTCGGGGGCGGCCCATTTGGCAAGGTTGTCGATCGCGACGACAATTTCGGAGAGGACGACCCCGATCTCCGTGACGAGGGTCTCGGTGGGGGGCCTGTGCAAGTCGCGCTGCAGAGCAGAGAAGATGAGGTGCTGGTTGTCTTGGACGGCGTAGAATAGCTTTCGAAGCTGGTCAAGACGGTACTCGACTGGGAGGGTCTTGTGAGAACGGAAAGTCGTTGTGAGGATTGAGTGGATGGTCGGAAGGGCGGACAGCGGCGTCACGGTGTTGTCGTCGACGGATGTCTGGTCAGCAGAAGTAGAGTCGGACATCTTGATCGACCTGTATGTGATGGAGTCGGAGTTGTTACAGTTCGTGTGAGAATCTCAGCTCCAAGTGATGGTGTGGTGGTTGCTGCTCTTATTACGTCGCAACGCAGACCGCAAACCCCACGAAGTGCGGTTAGGGAAGTATTAGGTCATGCAGGCTCCGCAAACTGTCCTTGAACCTGAACCCTTCAACACGGTGTCCTAACCATCCTCACACTCCTGACCTTCTTACCTGGAAAGTTGCGCAGACGATGGGGGCAAGGCGCATACCACAATAGCCTCCCACGATAGTTGCAGGTTTCAGATTTTACAAGAAATAATTTGGAGTCGGAAGTTGTGGATGACAACGACAGATCAACGCTGTGCCCCAGGTCTACCTGGACACAGAGGCAGCGTTGAAGCTCCATGACAATCATTCACTGACATTACTCTCGTCCATCCCCACTGATATAAAACAGCTATGTATGGCACTACGAACAGAATCAACCGTTCACTGCCTGCTTGACTAGGTCATTCCTCCGCTCAATTCGTATGAGTGCAAATCACGTGAAGCCGCACGCAGAACCTTAAGATACCAAACCCTGGCGCAATGGAGGCACCATGCCTCTTTTGGGTGGGCGTCTGCTCTGTCGGGGCGCGGGCGGACGATGACGACATCGTGATTGAAGCCTAACATGAGCCTTTTACTCCAAAATGAAGACGAAAAAAATCTGGGCAAGTACGCCATCCAGCCCACGTCGACAAGATTACAGCTTCATCCTTGGCCCTGGTCTCTTGTCATCTTGCAAACCCTTTTCAACCAAAACTGGCATCGACGGCAGAAGTATAAAGGCCTTCGTGTCCTGCATAGTACGCGGTGCAGACATCACCTTCCACCAGTACTTAGCTTCCTCACTCGTATGCACAATGTCAACCGAACGTTCCCCCAGCCCGCACCTCCGCCACCACGGTCGTGGCGGCGCCGGTAACATCACCACTTTACCCGATTCCCACTCCTCCCCTGCCCCCGTCCAGGTCTTTACCTCGTCCGATCAAACCTTCCACCGCGGCCGCGGCGGCTACGGCAATGTCCAGCCCATCGACAAGCTCTCCACCATGACCCCGGAGCAGTACCTTAAGGAGGTCGACGACGCCTTCGAGGTCAAGAAGGGTGACGTCTTCAAGATCGGCAGGGGCGGCACCGGAAATATTATTGTCGAAGGGGAGAGCGGCAGCGAGAGGCAGGCCGCTGATGAACGGTCACCGTCAGCGTGCGCCGATGGCGAAAGCGAGGGGTTTTTCAGTAGAATCGGAAGGCGTTTGTCCGGCAGCGGCAAGAGAAGCAGGGAACAGAGCTCGGAGGGGAAGCAAAAAGGCCCGCAGAAGGAGGACGGCAAGAACTGATATGGTTTAGAGCCGGAACAATGGTTATAGCTTGTCGTTTGTACGGAGTCGGAGGATATTAAAAGTTATTGATTGGTTTCGGTAAAGGTTTAAATTCAGTATTGTGTTCATGGCGAGTTGTATTGTAAAGCTGTGAATTTCATGATAAGAATTTAAAAACATTATTTGTGTGCTTGCTTACAATACTTGACACCGGTAGCCGACATTCATTTGGTGCAGATTCACATAATCCCAATGGCGGTGGCAGAGAGTGACTATTCGAGCGACAACTGAACATGATATAAGCTGTCTGCCACAGTAGCTGTGGCATGTGCTGCATATTGTATGGGAAGATATCTCTGAGTTTTCACTTGGAATCGCCTGAAGTTTGGTGAGCAGCTGTTAGTGTCGTTCTGCTATATTTGTCAAGCTTGCGATCTAGCGCTTCGTCCTCGAAGATCTCGCCTTATCAGTCGTCAGAGCTAAGTCGTAAGTAAAGTTCTTCCGTCCACAACGTCTCCATTTGTTTTCGCGAATTGCGAGAGAACTAGCCACTTGATCAGAAGCACCATAACCTGGTTCGTTTAATGCCTTTTCGCCAGGTGTGGTCCAATTAACCTGGCGAAAGGCTACCTTATATTTAGTCAAAGACCTTATAAGGTCAATAAAAGCAACTAATTTCAGCTCTAATTTGGTAATACGAGTACTTGATTTTTCCATTGACCCGCGAACAAAGAAGAATTTTAACGAACCCCACCCTACCCGTGATATCACCCTGTTTGGGTTGTGCCTAGGTGGGAGTTTGGTGGTGAGCCGAGGCCAGCAAGCATTTCCCCGCCAAAAAAACTCCCAACATATCAGCAAGTCCCAAGCAAACTCGAACTCGACGTCCGCAATAGTATGATCCCCCACCCTCCCAGATCTCTGTTTTTCTCTGTTCCGCTCGGCTATTTTGACGAGAAACAGGATTGACCGAGCTTAGTTCTGAAAATTAAGTGCATCAGCTAATATTGGCACACACAAGCACTCCATGGCTACCTCGTATACTACCGACGTCTTTAGACCCGGTCTTTTCGAGGGCAAAGTTGTCTTTTGCACTGGAGGTGCTGTAAGTGGACTTAAAACGCATTTTTTTGATTCCATTCGGTGTCTCTGGTTTTCTAATCACGGTACTGTCTAGGGCACTATCTGTGGGCGCCAGGTCGAAGCACTCGTCCAGCTCGGCGCGAACGCCGCGATCCTCGGCCGGAAGAAAGAAGCCACCGAGAAGGCCGCACGGGATATTCAGACCCTCCGCAAGGGAAGCAAGGTTATTGGTTTGAGCGTTGACGTGCGGGACGCAAAGGCGCTCCAAGAAGCGGTCCAGAAGACCGTGGAAGAGCTAGGGAAGATTGATTACGTGATATGCGGTGCCGCCGGGAACTTTTTGGCAGATTTTAGGAGATTATCGAGTAATGCATTCAAGACTGTGGTGGATATTGATTTGCTGGGAAGGTAAGTCTGGCATTCGTACCTAGGGGTTTCGTGGCTCACTGCTGTGTAGTTTTAATACCGTTAAGGCGGCTCAGGAACAACTGATCAAAAACAAGGGAAACGTGATATTCGTATCGGCTACTCTTCACTACTACGGTAAGGCGACTCGAAAGGTACTGCGGATTTGAATTTATGTTCTAACTTAACCATTTTCATCAGGCGTCCCCTTCCAAAGCCACGTCGCAGCCGCCAAAGCAGGTATCGACGCGCTCAGCAACGCGCTAGCTGTCGAACTCGGCCCCTTCGGTGTGCGATTCAACTGTATTGCCCCAGGCCCTATCGGCGGCACTGAAGGATTTGCACGACTATTGCCCGCTGAACTGAGAGAAGAATCACGGAAAGCCATCCCTGTGCAACGATATGGAACCATAAATGACATCGCCGACGCAACGGGTATGGGGCACCTTTTGTCTGCGAGTTTACAATTTCTATTAACGCAGCGGTCTTTGATAGTATTCCTCTTTTCACCTGCCTCCAGCTTCATAACCGGTACTGTATTAGTTGTCGACGGCGGAGCATGGCATACGGGACAGATGAGCAAGATTCCATATCCTGAAGGTATTGTATACCTTCCTGCTAAGAATTATCGTGCAGCCTCGAATGTCGTTCGTTACTGACAGTTTATACTACTTAAGCTATACTCAACAGCGCAACATTTGCCTTATCTGGCGGCAAGAAACAGTCATCAAAACTATGAGTCAGATGTTCTCTGGTCCGCTTGGTATTTGAAAAGCACTTTGCTTTGTACAATATATGCGATTTAATTGAACTTGTTATGAATGAAAAAAAAAATAAAAGAAAACTCCTAGATTACATGATTACACAAATTATACACCTGACCAGTGCTGTAGGACGTCGAACCGCGTAAATATAAACCAGGCTTCGTTTCCAACTTGGTAAACAAATACCGCCAGCCCTGACCAAATTTCATGGTAAAGATAGATAAATATATAGAAATAAATGAAAACAAACCCGCTGTCGACATATCGCACAAGTAAATTACCCAATATCCGTTTAAGAAAATAAACAAAAATAGCAAAACCATCCGTATATACAAAACCGAGCTAACAAAAAAGTTGAGATGCAAAGCAAGAGAAGAAAAGAATCGTGGCAATAAAACACAAAAAGTATGCTACTTATTTCGCAGCGCTGTCTCGTTCTTTGAAACGTTTCGCTCCGAGACTGATTGCTATTTTCTTCCCAGCACTCGAAAAAAAATTCTTCTTCGCCCCCGCTGTT
Source organism: Lipomyces lipofer (assembly GCA_003705915.2). NCBI lineage: Eukaryota > Fungi > Ascomycota > Lipomycetes > Lipomycetales > Lipomycetaceae > Lipomyces > Lipomyces lipofer. Next base: position 25,279 of record PPJX02000104.1, on the reverse strand, counting down.
GCGGCAGCAGATGGCGACGGTGATCGTGATAGCACACTGCTCCTCTTCTTTTTCTGTGAAAGCTTGCCGAGCTCATCGTCTTCGTCTTGACGTTCTTCTTCGCGTCGTCGCTTTTCTCCAAGAACTTTGAAGGGAGTGAGAACAGAAGTGTCGACATTGTCAGTGGCGCGCTCTGCGGGCGACGAATGCACCTTTTCCATTGGAGAAACTATTTCCGCAGGGCGATCGGAGGGCGATGGCACGGGGCTACCAATCGGCGTGGTCCGCTCAAGCGGTACAGATCCTGGCTCCTCGTGCCTTAAGGGCTGCTTAACTTCGATGTTCTCCTTGTTGATCTCCACGTCCTCCTGTTCAGCGTCGGCTTCGTCTGATTCCGCGACGGAGGCAGCCACGGGCATTGTCTCTGCCGTATTTGACCTTGTCCCAACCTGCTCCGCCACGTCACCTGCGGCTTCGTCGTCGGAGGTATTGAAGTAATCCTCCTCATCGGCCTCCAAATCACGCAGCTCATTCCACCGTCCACTCAGCTTTATCGAAAGCTTTGTATCCGCAGACGTCTCCGGAGTGGGCACAGTCTCGTCATGCAACTGGTCATACCGCAGCAACAGCGACTTGATCATCTCGAACTGGGTGAGATTTTCAAAAGACTCGCGATATAGGTCGACCAAGTGCGAAACCACCGACTTCATGTTTCGCTGGTAATCGGGTTTCGAACTGCCCTGTGGCAAAAAAAAAAAAAAACCTCGATTAGTATGCAATGTGTCAAGGAACTCAGAGAATGCGTACCGCTCTTATGAACTCGAAGAACTCGAGACTGGCAGAATTGAGAAGGTTATTCTTGTTGCCTACTTCGACCAACAGGTCCACTACCGGCCCGAACAGTTTGTTCTTCATCAGAAATCGATAGTAGAACTCGTCGTTTGTGCTGAGACATTGTCGAAAACAACGGAGGGCCGCTATCCCACGTTCGTTAGTCACAAAAAATATCGTTTCCGAATCCACTTAAACTTACATAGACGTAGCGCCTTATTTGTGCTGGTGAAAAGTCGGCTGATATTTGACAGCACATTTGACTCAACGAAAAATGATCTACTCCGGTAGCCGTGTAACTTAACAAACGCGCAGACAAGATCGCACAGCGACCCATACAACGCAGCGTCGCGGAGTGACATGTCTGCCAACGTCGTTGATTCTTGCAAGTCAGCCAGCTTCTTGAAAAGACATCGAACTGATTTATTATAGAACGAATCAAGGAACATCTCGATCTCGGGATCATCCGCCCGTTGACGTAAGAGCCTGTCACTCGACTTTCGCATCATATCGATGGGTTGGCCTGATGACGGATCGAGCAAGATCTGCATTGCTTCTGACACCTGAGACGTCACGCCGAAATCCGTCTCGCTCAAAAGGAGATTGATAAGCGTGTCTATGATCGTGTTGTCTTCGTTTGGAGTCTTGAGGACAGCGTTTCGGACTAGTGAGGGATCGTGATCGATAATGGCCAATATCAACTCGGTTCCGGCAATCCGGACATTCGGAACCTCATCTTGCAGTGCAAAATCGATCACGTCGAAAAATCGTTTCTTGATGAAGTTTGCGTACAGGAAAGTCCGCTGCTGTGCTTGCAAATTCTTCGCTGTTAGGCAGAACTGATGTATAAATCGCACTGCGTCTCGCCTCTTCTCCAACAACTTCTGTCCGTCCTCCATTGCCGATTCTGAGTCGGCATTTAAATTCTCTGAGACCGTATCCTTGAAAATGCCAAATAGCGCAGTCGTGAATTCCTCATTGTGTTGTAGGTAGTTGATAATGTCGACCTGATAGAAGTAGATCATCGAACTGAGCATTGAAAAGGTCGGATCGTCCAGTAAGCGAGCAAGCACGACGTCTTTCAGATACTGTAGCCGGAACGTGTACTTTATTTTGTTTCTAATACTCTCTTCGGGTATCGGCACAACCTCTTTGAATCGTGTCTCATCTGAAATGTATTCGCGATGGTTGGCTTTGTGGGCCGGGAATTCAGGGTCATCTAATGAGAATTAGAGTGGTGCGTCAATGCCCAGTTAAAAAATTACCTACACTCTAGAATCCCAGCCACGCCAATGATGTAGTCGTCTAAGATGATTTGCTCGAGTATTGTGTTGTCATTCATGAGTACTTTGGGCGCATGTTAGCCAAATAAAAAAAACTGAAGGCCGTGTTATACACACTTATGAGCTTCATTACTCTACACAGAGCATGTAAATCCTGCAGACTCTCTAGATCCTCCGCCATATCCAAGAGCGGAATCAGTTTGCCGATGTAGTCGACATCCTGTATATACCGCGTAACCGAGTCTCGTCCATACTGCGAATGAGAGGCCACCATCAAGCTGCGTTCAACGTCAGGAAGCGTACCAAGCGTCGGCTCAGGCGGTAACGAGATGGAGCCGGTCAGCATATCGTTCGCGACGTCAGACTGGTTCTCATCGATACCTAGGTGCTTCTGCACTTCGGTTACGAATTCCCTGGATAAAATATCAGCAGAAAAATCAATATATGACCCTTGCCACTGTAATCCATACCATATTGCAGCACAACCCTCGCCTTCTTGAAAACTCAGCGCGAGATCCGTCTCGTCAGGATCAGTCCACACGATCAGCGTGTCCTGCTGTTTCTGGTATTGAACTTCCTTGTATATCTTCGCCTCCAGCAGATACTTATCAATGTCGTCCTCACTTTTCACCAGTATATATGCCTCATCCTGTCAAGTACAATTAGTATCGATAGATCAGCAGACGATATCCACGATAGTTACACCGCGAAACTCACATTGACGATTTCGCCCGTGCAGAAACCAGTGCCCCGATCATGCCAGTTCTCCAGCTGAAGTTCATAGACCTTAACCCTGCGGGGTGTCACGGGGACGTCGAATGACATGCTGCGGGGCGTAATTAAAGGACTGATGGTGGATTGCTGGTCCCTGAAACCTCTATTTTCGCGATGAGGATCATGAAATTGCGGAAAGCGGAATCTCGTGCAGGGCAAGGGTTCTTAACGCCGAAGTTTGTTTAGGGTTCATGCTCGCGCGCCTGTTGCGTCACAGCAGCACCTTGCTGGGTTGTTTGTATTTCACCTGCATAGATTCATAAGTCCTTGCCCTATTTAATATAAAAACTATACGTCCCACTTGTTGCGCCAATTATTTAAATTCTATGGACTACAACAAATATCACATTTTAAGGTCAAGCCGATGTTGCGAATTACTAGGTTGCTGAGCCGCGCGAGTCTAAGGGTCATTTCAGCTTCACCGTCCCACAGCAAAAACAGTGTTCACTGCCCCTGGAAATATGATCCATCCGACCTCTGTCCAGTTCGCGGCGGTTGTCACTAAACTGCCATCTGAATTATGTTTAACATTACTGCCCTGAGCTCTGCGTACATGTTTACAAAATCCCGAGGTCTGCTTTTCTTTTTGACTCAGGGGTGGTATCGTCAAGTATGGGGGTGGTATCGTCACGTATGCGGCTGGCAATACGTACAGCCCCATGTCAATGGGATCCTCCAAGGCATTCTTGTAACGAAGGATTTGGGGATTGATAGCTCGTCCTGTTTCTGTCTTGTCTGTCTGCACTTGCACAGGTTTGTTGCTAATCTAGATATCATCGAGGATCGTATTCCAGTCGTTGCCATATAGTTCATCATTCTCAGGTTTCTTCCGACACATCTCTCAGCCACATCCGCACCTTCACTCAATCTTGCAACATGATGGCCAAATCCTTCGGAGATTGGTTTATATCGCTAGATTTGGGCCTAAAACTTTCATTAATCCTCGGCGTACTCCTAGTAATCACAGTGACCCTCGCTTTCTTGCGGAAATACTACATCCGCCGCCGATCAAAGAGATATGAAGAGGTATGTCCTGTATTACTTATCATCTCCTCATTTCTCAGTATTAACGCGACATTCAGCTATTCGACCCTCCTCCAGCGTCTTCAAAACGACGTATTCGCGCCACCGCCGAGTCAGAACCAACTCTCGGCCCGGCTTACGCAATAAACATAGTGGAGGAGAAGCACACGATCTCGCGCCCACCATTGGCGATGCTCAACCGCTTCTCGAAAAGCAACCTCTTTGGCATTCGAGCGATCGAAGCCGGTGTGTACGGAGGGGTCACACAGCCTTCTTCGCTCACAGTTGGGATTGATGAGCATCGGAGCTCTGGTGATGCTTCTATAAATGATAAGGAGCTGAGGCAATTCAAGCGTATATCCGGGCACCATCGTGACCATGACGCAGACCTCCGGTTTAGCTGGTAGTAGTCGTGGACACCATGTGGGGTATGTTGTTTGTAGATGAGACCGCTCTTGTAGTAGTTAGAAAACGAAGCTGGATTTCAGCGTGCCTTTGTTTGCAAACGAGTCTGTGGAGCGTTTGAGAGGCGATATAGTTGTTTTATGAATCACTGGTATAGCTTATAGATTTGGATTTGGATTTTCAACAGTGGCATCCGTTTCGTCGGGTGGCTGTCAAATGAAGGGGTACATTATACTCTCCTCTCTACCTTTGACTCTAAATGTATCAACACTGGGAAAGCTTAGATCAATGACAAAACGATGTCATCTCTTGAATGAACCGCACGGTCCTTTCATCGTGTCAAAATATGATCGAACTACTATCACTTAGGACCGCCATCTGTACGCTACGTCTAGCGAATTACTACTAAATATAATTGGCTGGACGTATGGATAGATCTACACTAACGTTCAAACGCTTTGTAATCTGGCTTCATCGCTTCACCGAATGACACATATAAGCCAAGAACTATATCTCATCGCTTCTTTAGACCACACGAGTGTGCCAAGCTATTTGCAAGTACTCACAAGCATCTGAGAAGGACTAAGTTCGTACCGTTTTATAGACTCCATCCTGTCACATATATCACGGACTATGAGAGAAATCGCCACCAGATTCCGATAAACATCCCGTGCTGAGGCGTTCATGGCTGCTGGCTACCGCTAAGCTTGTGTTTCGTCAAGTTCCGTGAATTACGGGTACGGTACCACTTCAATGACTGAGGAGGGGGGAGGCTGACGACAAAGTGATTGGCCGGCCGGCAGCAACTGAGCAAGCGATCACCACTAATGCACGCACGATATCACACTTTGCCTCGACGAAAATGATGTGCAAATATATATAGATAGATGTACAGCATGGGCGGCATACAGTGCAGTAGAGTACATATGTATCCATGTCGAGTTTGCATTTGAGCAAAATGACGGCGCCGGCTTTGCCGAGCCCTCCATTTGTTTGAACATTTCATATTAAATGCAAAGATCTCACAACTGTCATGTCAAACGTGACGTATTCCGTATCGGCGAAAGTAATTGAAAATCTTACGATAAACTTCCGGACAATGGCAAGCTCGCGGTGCGTACTGAGTTGAGTACCGCTAACGCAAGTAAATGTCCAGTGTGCAGCGGACGCCTAGCAGGAACAACCGAGTGTGCGGCAGGACGGTCTCAAGCTGGCTGGTTTGGTTATCTGCTTATCCGCGCTTCCCCCAACTGTAACTCTGCAGGCATCGGATGATTCTAGAAAACGAACAACACTCGGCTCTACATCCATTAGAAAAGGAAATCACAGTAATTTGGCTAAATTAAATATTTTAGAATCATTTAACCCCAAGAAAGAACTCCCGTTGAGGAGGTCCGTGTGATAGATCACATGTAAATACAAACTTTGTTGAAGCTGTATGCTTTTGTTAACAGACTTTCGCCAAACTATTGATAAATTTAATTAATGACAAAATATAACAGCAACATCCGTAGTCTCTCATTTCTCATCTGCTGGGAAAAGAGATCGCAAATTACAGTGTAATAGTGGACATACAGGGATCTGCTTACAAGCGCTCAATCCCGTTACCGTTGCGCTACAATCGCCACAACGTTCTGAACTGAGTAAAACAATCCTAATGTAAGACAATCCGGCAAGACAATAGTGGAACATTTTGGTACAACTGGTACCAAACCTTCGGTGGTGATAGCCGCACGTAAACGGCTCCGAATAGCGTGATCGAATTAACCAAAAGCTGACCAAAACAGACAGAATGGCATTGACAGTAAAATTGAAAGCCCCGTCAGTATCAGTATACTGAACAGAAATATAGTTGCTTATTTCGCCCAATATTATGTTACTGAGTTAGAAGACGTCGGATCTTTCGTCATATTGCCCAAGCCAAAATTGCGGCGCAGAAATCCCAGGGCTCCTTCGCCGATTTCAGGAGCTGAACAGGTCCCAAAAAATGAGCACACAAAAAAAAAATATAATACATTCCCCATAACCACTCAGTGAAAAGCCACTATCAAATTAGTGATATATCATGAGATCATGTGCAATATAAATCGAGTGGTCCAATCAGAATTTCTCTCTACGAGAATTGGGGTTTGGTGAGGTTTGTGGGCGAGAGGGACCCAAAAGCACTTATTTATACATTTGCCAGTTTAACCCTCGTCAACGTGCATAGTTGCTGTGGAATAACGCGTCTCGTTCTGTTTATCCTAGAGATCGTATGGTACAGTACATCCGCATACGAAAATATCGTCCAGACTCTCTGGAGACAAAAGCGTTGACTGTGTGAAACCAAAGGCTACCTGAAGGTGAGGTCCAGTCTGGCGGGGTACATTCGCTCCGATCGTAGAATGTAATGGCCGGCGGAAGTTTCCATGTTGGTTTCTATGCAATCTCGCATGCAGCACATGCGGGCAAGAAAGGCTCGAAGAAACTCGTCCAATCAGCACAATCGATTCGTTCATGATTAGATCGCTTCTACCAACTAATAACGTGTATATCACCCACATACCACTTGAAATAAAGATTAGTAAAACTGCACGATATGAGACAGATTCGGGTGCCGGCGTCGAGACGGGCTGGTTGCCACGGAAGGTCCCGTCTGCACATTCAGATACGGACGAATACCTGGAGGAGCAGTGAAATTTCGAGTACTCTTGTTCGGAACTAAAGTCTACCGACGCCCGGACTGTGGCACAACGGCTACCGGAAACGCGGATCGTTGACCGCGAGATTCACATCATATGAGGAAAACGTGAGAAATAAAACTAAGAAAAACTACTCTGTCGTCAATAACGCATTGCTTTTTAAAAAGAGAGCGATATTAAAGTTGCTAGCGGGAAGAGGTAGCCTACACTTCGAACACAACGGTGGCAAATGACAGGATTTCCATCATAAGGTTGACGCTATTTCACTACCCAACTTTCACTTGAGTTTCTCCAAGAGGAGGAACACATCTCGGCAAGGCTGCGACAAACCCTCCCTCATGCAGCGCGGTACCCCTTGAGCACTTCCTCGAGTCGTACGAGGGCAATTGCCGTTTCCTGGTCGGCTTCGGCCGCTAAGAGCTGTGAGATGTAGAAGAACGCCTATGACGACCACGACGACGACGACGACGACGACGACGACGACGACACCTACACTACGCAAAAGGACTGCACTGACCATCACATTCCGAGATCATAAATCATAACGACGACTGGTTGGATGCGGTGAAGCATCTTGAAGCTGAAGCTACGGAAGCAGGAACAAATCAGTCGCATCCGAAGAAGCTTGCTCACCCAGTACTCGTCATTTTAGCGCCACTGTTCAGAGACAGCCTTGTGGTCCAGTGTGATCCGGTACTATATCCTCAACCAAGGTGGTGGTGAACCACGAGCACACGACTAAGCTAACGTGGCTGGTTGTGCTGACTACAGAGATGCCTGGGCATGTAAGATTCTGACAGGGAGCCCGTGCGCAATATAGCAATTTATTTGATCGCACCACCTGAAAGCAGGGCCGGCGAGTTCCTTCCCTCTCGCGTCAGATTCGGTTTGGTTCTTCCGATCTGGTCGGTGGGTCAGGGTCCAGCTGCGTTACGCGTAAGTTCTCACTGAAGCCGCGATTTGGAGTGCTGAATGTCGCCAACTGAGTGGAGTTTGTTTTTGCAGGCTGAAACTACCTGTAGCCCGGTCCGTCAGTCCCTCTGGGCCGTTCTCTCCTCGCGTCACCGTGGCCGTAGTATCCACCGTCAGACCGCAGAGTTGTAGGACACGGACACCGAGCTTGATGGAATCCATACCACTGGTGCTGGGCATCTATTACCAATATATTGTCTGCATCCAATGTACAGAATTTTGATAGGATAAGTTCAGGTGACACCGCTAGTCATCGCGCGGAAGCAATATTAAATGTGTCATATGTAAAACATCGCACGCAGGGTACAAAAGTGGGAGTGTCGGTACAGAGTACATCAAGTGGGGACCATCTTAAAAAAACAGGCCCACGCTAACAAAACGTGGTTGTACGTTCGTGCCTTCCGTTCCCACCCTAATAATTGTCTCCCACCTAAGTTCCGCTATATATATATGTCCCAGTGATTCCTTTTATCCTTTTACAGCACAATCCTCGACCGATTTTATTGTTCTTCATTATTCCTAATTCTTTCAGTCTGGGAATATATCCCAGTTTTTGAACTGCGGTGCAGACTTTCGTCTGGCAATTTCGCACACGCTGTTGACATTTCTCGACTCGTCTGTGCGAACAGTCCACTTTCTTCCGCCTTACGCCGTTCAATTGGTGCACAGTTCATCTTTCTACCCTCTTTTCCATAATGGCCGAGACGCATATACGTAGGGATTACGACGTCGTCATTGTGGGAGCCGGTGTTGCTGGGTCTGCTCTGGGTGCCACGCTCGGCAAACAGGGGCGTCGAGTTTTAGTTATCGGTGAGTACTCCTGCGCTTGTTTGGTTGATGGTAGGGTTAGCGGACTTGAATGAAGCTTGTTACTGTGATTGTTTATTGTCTGAGGTTGGCTATTCGTGTGGTGGTTCTGTGAGTGTAATAGTCGGTCGCTTTCGCGGTTTTTCATGTGTCAAAAAGAACTTCTTGGCGGGGCGTCGGAGAACCACGGCTATTGCCAATTGAATACGACGTTTTGAAGAGTCAAATGCTAATGAGTAAATCCGTTAGAGCGTGACTTATCCGAGCCAGACAGGATAGTCGGCGAACTGCTGCAGCCCGGTGGTGTTCGGGCCTTGGAGAAGCTTGGGTTACGGCAATGTCTGGAGGGCATCGACGCCATTGAAGTAGTCGGCTACACAATTTCATATCACGGAGAGAACGTGTCAATAAAATACGCGAACGACCCTAATAATGAAAAGTTATACTTGGAAGGACGGTCATTTCACCACGGGAGGTTTGTATCGAAACTGCGCGAGGCGGCGAGCAACGCACCAAAGTGAGTTTGATTAATTTAGAATGATATACAACGGGTACTCATATGGATGGCAGTGTTACCATGCTGGAAGCGACTGTGAACGAGATTGTATCAAACGAGGAAACCGGCCAAGTGTTAGGCGTCAAATGCACCAACAAGAAGACTGGAGAATCCGAACACGTACGTTTTGATTCACTGGGCTTGCTATTTTGGTGCTCTTACTGACTTGTTCAATAGTACTTTGGGTCGCTAACCGTTATCGCTGACGGTACATTCTCAAAGTTCCGACGCGACTACATTTCGACCCCTGTTCAGATCAGGTCACACTTTGTCGGAATAGTGCTGAAAGACGCGATTCTGCCGACCCCGAATCATGGTCACGTCATCCTTGGCGATCACACACCGATCCTTGTCTATCAGATTGGCGAGCACGAGACGCGAATGCTTGTCGATATCCAGGGCAAACTCCCGTCGGCTGGAAACGGTGAGCTACGGCAACACCTCGAGAAGGTCGTAACATCGGCCATACCAGCGTGCCTTCTTCCCTCATTTCTCGCCGCGCTCGACACTGAGCGTCTCCGATCAATGCCCAACTCCTACCTTCCCCCATCACCCAATGACACACCCGGTGTGCTAGTCTTAGGCGACGCCTACAACATGCGGCATCCTCTTACCGGCGGTGGCATGACTGTCGCCCTCAATGACATTGTCCTTCTCTCCGACCTGATTTCACCCTCCAACGTCTCCAGCCTTAACGACACGTCGCTTGTCCTCTCCCAGCTCAACGAATTTTATTGGAAACGCAAATCACTTAGTACCGTGATCAACATCCTCGCACAAGCCCTTTACGCTCTCTTCGCTGCCGACGACAGTCGCCTGCGCCGCCTCCAAAACGGTTGCTTCCGGTACTTCCAGCGTGGCGGCATCTACGTCTCCGAACCGATCGGCCTCCTCTCCGGCATCCTCCCGGTCCCGTTCATCCTCATCAGCCACTTCTTCCGGGTCGCACTTTACAGTATCTACGTCCTTTTTCGAGACGCGACGTATAGCCAGTATCCAGCGCTCGCGGTCGAGAGTGTTTCAGTGTTTTGGAAAGCATGTGTCGTTGTTTTGCCGGTGTTGCTTTCAGAGTGGAGGTAGTCGAATGGGAATAGAGCGGGGAAGGGTGTTCATAGCGGTGGCGGCGGTGATGGACTAGAATTTTGCTTTCCTACATGTCTTGTTCCGGTCTATGTCTTAGAGTAGTAATGATTTGATACAATGTAATCTACAGCATATTGTCAACGCTCGTACTGGAATGTTCATATATGAAGCAAATCTAGCGTGAATCTGGGATCTCTTCCTTCGTCGGTGTATGTCAGGATTGATTCCCATGGTCAAAATGCTTGGACAGTCTTGACGCTTGCCCTCGGCGCTCTCTTCGTACTTCATGAGAACGAAAGGCCCACAACAAAACTCGAAAATCTGAAAATGTCAGCTTGCCCAAATTTGCTGATGATTCTATTTGTTTCATTCTCCATCCCTCAGCTACTGGAAAACACCGTGACAGACTTCCACCTACTCTTCGCCCCTGTATCCCAACTCTTATCATCAATCTGCACATCCAATCCGACTGCCATCCCCTTGCCCGTTGACGCCCTCTCCTTCCCCTTTACCGACCCACCCGTCACCACTCCTAGATCACACAACTTATTCCATCGCATCCAGATATCCATATTTTGCGAGATGCCACCGCCTTTCTCGGAGGGCTCGCCATATGCCTGAACGAATTCGGTGGAGGTAGTCGACAGGGAAATAGCGAAAGGCAAGATGGATTCCGAAACACGGGAGTATCTCTTGTCGATGCTGTAAAACTCTATGGAATCTAGTTTGAATGTTTCTAATGTGTATGATGTGTTAGCTATCGGGGTAGGTATTCGAAGTGAGAATGAATGTAACAAAATGTGTGCCAACCGGGCTTGAGAATCGCGGTAAAGCAGAATGCCAGGCCCGCGGAGTAATATATTAGATACAGCGTATCGGCACCGTACCGCTTGATCGTGCCTGTCGTAGTCTGCCCGTCACTGCCAGCCGTGTTACTGAACAGGGCGTCAAGTTTGAGGTCAGTAAATGCCTGCTTTATCGCAGTGCTTTGGATCTCAACGTTGTCATTGCAGACGGTTATCTCCTCGCCTAGAAGACTCGCTAGTTGTCCAGGGACTATTGAGAGGTTGCTGTTTGGGGACTCAGACATGGCTCTTCGCGTTACGTCGGACGGACGTTCGTGGTTTCGAACAAGTTGATGTATATAGCAATATAAACCACCGAGCGTCGCGAGTTGTATGTTGTCTTTTGGCCCCTCAAATCACTCTGCATATTAGCATAGAAGGAACAGCTATTAACACATGACTTCTTGTTTATGGTTAGTGACGGTTGGTGTGTTGTTCTGGTCGTGATTGTACGTGATTGTATGTCAAGGTTCATGGTCTTCAACCCAGCCACACACAACTGCAAATTGACTTTTGCCCCTAAAATGCCCAAATAACCAACGTTTACAAATTATCAAGGTCCAAATAGCACAAATTAGTCATATGCAAATTGCCTCCAGAATAATAAGGGAATACCGTACGTCTTTGCATCCGACGTCACTGAGAGCATGGCGCTACTTTAGACGCGCTCGGATGGGGTGGGCATGAAGTATTACGACAGTTACATGCATTACCAGTTAACAATTAAGAACTAAACAAACGATAAAAAATCAACAAGAAAATATTTGCAAAGAACACCCAAAAGCGCCGTTAGAGTTTACGTTACCGAAAGAACCCGCTAACTAACCATTATGTACGGGAACCCCCCGATCCTCTACAAAAAACAAAAAAAAACAATCCCCCCCAAAAAAAAAAAAAAAAAAAAAAGAAATCAATGCGAAATCTTCAGAGCATTCTTCCTTCCATTAATCCTTCATGTACCACCCTAAAAGCACTCCGGGCTTAAATTATCTTCTTTTTGCAAACGATGTGACTGTGTACCCGTCGAACCTGAGTCTTGGCTATCATTTTGTGCGCATTTCGATCGCTCGCGTCGACCGACCCTACCTGCGGCTGGTCCTGATCGCCTTCGACGGTCGGGCAGCACACCTCGATGCGATTGACAAAGCTGTCGGTCACGGCATCGAAGATGGTGCACCGCGTCTTGGGATCCGGATCGAGCATGCGCAGGAGCAGTCGGCGACAGGACATGCTGAAGGGAGCAAGCATTCTCAACTTGGGGAGATCTGTGCAATCGCTGCTCGAGAGGTCCGCATCTGGGTGTTCCTGGCGGAATTTTCGGAGCGCCTCGAGGTAAGCCCGGAAGCGGGAATCCGACGCGTCGGCCTGGTTAAATGGGTGTCCGCCGAAGGACATGCAGAAATAAACGATCGCGCATGACCAAACGTCGAGCGCTCGTGCATCGTATAACGTCAATTCCTGCTTGCCGCGTAATACTTCGGGTGAAATATAAGGCTCCGAGCCGCAAACGGCAGTGCACAGCTTGACTGGTCCATCTGGTGGCATCTCCTGGACGATATGTGACACACCGAAGTCGGTGATCTTGAGCGTACCATCTGGTGTCAACAGTAGATTCTCCGGCTTGATGTCCCGGTGCGCAATTCCCTGCGAATGCATGTACGCTACTCCCCGCAATAGCTGCTTGAAAAGACAATTACGCTCCCTTGCGTTCATTGGTTCCGGCAGATGCTCAATCAGCGCAAACAAGTCGCCACCTGCGCAATACTCCATCACATGGCACCACCGCTGGTGCGAACCCAAACACAAGTCCACCGTATACACGATATTCGGGTGGTGTAACCGCTTCGAGATCTGGTATTCCGCTGCGAGCTTGCTAATGTAGTCGTGCTCCTTCTCGTATGGTCCGTGCCGGTGGAATTCCTTCACAGCATATATCTTCGAGTGATCTTTGACCGAGTGGACCGTCTTGACGATTGCGGTTGCGCCTTTGCCGATTGTGTACTTCTTGAGTGGTATGAGCGTGAAAGAGGAGTACTTGGCGGAGAGTGGGACAGTTGGCGGATGGAAATCCGGGGGGAGGTCAGAGGCCTGGCTGCTGCTGTTGCTACCGTTTGGCGATGTCACCACCGGGAACGAATTAGTAGACCGTTTCAAAAACATGCTGATTCGAAGAATAAATATATGCTGCAACGGGAATGATCTAGTTGTTTGTGGTCTATGATGTAATGCTGATATTCTGCGTTCCCCAGAATTGAGTGCCAGAGCGCAGGAGGACTAGAAGAGACTGGGCATCAAAACTCGAGTCAATGTTGAGGTCTGTCACTGGCACTGACTATTACTCTAATGAACTCATCCCAGCTGAAATATGGACGCTAATCGATAGGTATAGAACTGATATATCCCAGGAGGAACGGGCTGCTTATGGCACGACGAACGAGATGAAGAAAGCGGCGGGCGGGTCCAAGTAAAATTTCAGCTATGAGGGACAAGCCAAAAATAGCAAGTTATCAATTAGATTGATGAGGAATATCACTACCCTTGAGATCTACCACAATTTTGTGGTGATGGTGATATGTCTTCAAGCAATTTGTTGGGAGTTGATACTTTTCTGCTAATGCCACTCCTTGTCTTGGACTTGATATTTGGGCCGTTTAGTGTGGATCTGCGCGCAAAACAGTTGTGCGGTTGGGCGCATATACGCCATACAGACCGGACTTCCGCCCGAACGCCACAACAAAGGTCACAAGTCACAAGTCACAGGTCATTTAATCTTTACGATCTTTTCGTCCCATGTTCGAGAGAGGGATCCAGCTACTTTGACCGCACAGTATTCTTAAATTCGAGGAGCATGGGCGTTCGGATACGTCTCGTTCGAATGGGCAGGACTCGGATACCAATTTACAATATTGTCGTCTCGCATAATAAGTACGCTGTTTGATTGTGGTCTTACTCTAGAAATGGGGGGGAATGGCTAACCATCTCCCACAGGAAGGGACTGCACAAGAAACCAATCGAAGTTATAGGCTCATATGACGCGGAACCAAAGCTTCCAATAGGCGCTGAGGGCAAGAAGGTCAAGGAAGTTCACTTGGATTTTGATCGCGCGAAGTACTGGCTTGGTGTGGGTGCGCAGCCTTCTGACACAGTCGGCAGCTTATTTCAGAAGGTTGGTGCTTACGATATGAGTTTAGATCTTTCTATTTGCTGATCCTTTATTATTGCCACAGTTCGGTATAATGCCTAGAAAGTAGACTTGGAATGGCAATAACGAAGTGCGGTCATGGAACGGGATCTATGGAATGATTGACGGACGACACATATGATACGAATAACCAGAATATTCTGTCGTTTCACATAATACAACTGTATAATAACGTACATAGAATTGCCTAATATACAAAGCGGAACACATTTCCTTTATATCAATCCTTGTTCTCTTGGTGACTACTACTGTTGTCGCTTTCGTCATTATCGGCTCTTGAATCTTTTATCTCGTCATCGCTGTCGCTCTTGTCACTGTTATCGTTTTCAAGATCGCTAAGTTCACTGCCGAGCGCGCTCTCCCTTGAATCAAGTTCTTCCATGTCCTCCAGTACCATTCTCTTTGGCAAGCGAGGTAGTGCGATGTCGCAAACTCTTTCTTCCGTCAATAGAGCGTCCGCAAATTCATCCATATAAGTTAATCGAAAGCCGTTCATATTCCGGAGCTTCAGCTTCCTGTAGTCTGCCAGCAGTGTCTCGAGGAGCTTGTACACTTCGACGGCTGGGAATGTGAGACGAATGTAAAATGCCGCTAGGGCGCGGAGGTACCTGAAGAACGGCTGTTAACTCGTAGGTCTTAGTTCGAGTGAATAAAATTCCGACTCACTTGAAATCCTCCGCCGTTAGATATTCCAGTACAATCTCTTTCTCAGGCTGTAGCTGAATCATTTTGAAAGCGAGGCAGAGGAATGGTGTCGGCCGTTGCTGCCCATATTGGCCACCGACATATGTCAGCTCTGCAGCCCTGTCACACAACGTCGCGGCTATAGGAGTATTACTTTAATAAATCCAGAGTCAAGTATTACGGGAACGTACACGTTAAACCGAAACATTGTTCCTTCCAGTAAAGTGACTCGAAGATTCGCTCTCGGATAATCTTCTCGATGAGATACTATTCCAAATATAGTCAGCTTCCATCTCGCATATCCACCCAGCTGCACCATCGCGTCATCTAGGTAGTGCCATCCAGGGATGGCGATTATAGTTATTTTCATACCGCTGGATTGAGTGAATGAATCGTCGACCCTCCATGGACCAACCCTATAGATTCGTCAGTTCCGGATGAACTCTCCAGTTACGACTGATATACTTTATACCTCTCTCTAATATAATTCCTCTATCGTTGTCCCCCATTATCCATCGCTCAAAGGAGACGGCGAAACTAATAGAATGTGTTTGATTTGCAGCAAAATGAGCTTTAGACGGATCTACCCTTCGTGCGGCTTACTGTGGGCACGATAGCCTAGCACTCTGTCCATATGAAGGAAATTGAATATTCTCTCTCTTTCTACGACTAATTAAGGCTACAAGTCATTGCACCATCTATAATGCGAGAGTGAAGCTAGCTTTGTAACATGCAGAGATATAACATTACTCAAAGTCAACAAATTGAATGAACTATATACTGTAAGATAAAGTTCGATCTAAACAGTTCTCACTGGCTCAAGAAAAACTTTCTCGAATCGGCACAGACATCTTTCGTACACATCGGGCATTGGAATGCATACTGATGGCTGGTAGGCTTAGTCTCCTTCAGATGATTCTTGACAACGTCGGCTAGTGCCTCGATAAACATTGCGTGTCCATTCAGTGACTCGGCTCGCTTGAGTCCAGGAACCTTGGCTTCTGCGATAATCTCCAAATCCAGTTCATGCAGTGTCTCGATGTGATCGCTCGTGAATGCAATCGGTACCAGAACCAAATTCGTCTGTCCTTTCGCAACCAATGATTTCACGGTATCCGCCGTCTGAGCTCCCAACCACGCCGAAGGCCCGACTTGACTTTGCCAAACCAGCCTGTACGGATTTGAGAATCCAAGTTCTGTCATCACAGCGTATACAGTAGCCGCAACCTCGGCAGGATAAGGATCACCTCGATTAACGACCGACATAGGCAGAGAATGAGCTGAAAACAATAGAATAACATCCTGGCGGACGACCTCCTCGTATTCCTTCAGCTTATTCCGAATCAGCTGCGCAAACGTCTTTACCAGTCCCTGGTGCGTAGGCCAACGATCAATAACACTCCACTTAATTTCCGACTTCGGATCGAGTTCCTTGCTAACCTTCCATAGCTCGTTCAAGCTGCTACCCGTGGTCGAACAACTGTATTGTGGGTATTGCGTAAATGCTATTGCTCGTTTTATCCCATCCGCTTGCATCTGCTTTAGTGTCTCTTCCGTCAGCGGGTTCGCGTACCGAAAGGCGACGTACGGCTTATGTGGCGCGGTTTCTGGAGCTGCCGAATCTAGAATCTTGCACATCTCTGTTGCTTGATACTCTGACCACTTCCTGATGGGACTGCCGCCTCCAATTTCTTCGTAGTGACGTGCAATCTTCGGTGTCCGTCTCCACGCGATGAATTTCGCCAACGACTTCTGGTATCGACCGAGTGGTATCAGGTCTCCATCGGCGAATAGTCTGTAGAGGAAGTCGTAAACTTCGGGCGTTGTCGACGGGCCCCCCATGTTGAGCAAAACAACGCCCTTGAGCAGAGTAAATCAGTCAGTAGTGGTGTACATGAAGGAGTTAACTAGTGGCAATTACCGTCGGACCCTTAGATCCCACTGGCGGGGTCGCAATGGTGGCCAACCCTCTACGTCTGACAATCTGTAACGGGAAATATAGAGAATTTGGGAGTCGAAGTGCCATCTTTAGATCCTAGATTCTGTACAAAAAAATGCCAAGATTGTCCTAAGGTGGAGTTATCCTCTAGATGGCGGACGAAAGATGAACCAGTATACTTGTAATGGAACCGTTAGCGGGGAAGAAACAGCTGAGATAATGATGGTTCCCTTACTCTCTGAGTGACCACCTCGAGGTCAGGGGTGACGCACTCGAGGGCTGGAGTGACGCATTTTAGTGACGACACCGAGACGCGTCCCACACTTTCATTTTGAAAGACCGAACTTGATCAAGATGGAAGATGGCACTTATGATGACGACGTTATCGAAGAGTTTGTATGTCTGTTCTGTTATTATATCAGTTCGGTGTGAAACTAACCACCTCCTACACAGGACTATCGCAATCAAAAGGATGCAGTTCTATTCTGCATCGAAGTCACACCGTCTATGCTAGAGACCCCGTCAACTGATGGTGACAGAAACGGGGAGAATAATGGCTCTTGCCCTGCGCGGTTGGCACTTGAAGCGGCCTATGGCGTCCTTCAACAACGAATAATATCACAACCCAGCGATGGTGTCGGAATTCTCTTGTACGGCGCGAAGCAGCAAACTGATCCGGCGTACGAGGGATGCTTCCTGCTAATGGATTTGGACGTGCCTGAAGCGAAGAGCATCAAGTACATAAAAGATATTCTCGAGGATGACGACGAGTTTGACCGAGTATTCCAGTCCTCTTCGGAGCCTCTGTCGATGGCCAACATGCTATTCTGTGCGGGCCAACAATTCATCGCGAAGACAGGGCATTTCATGTTCAGAAGATTGTTCCTGATCACCAACAACGACGATCCACATGCCAATAATGCCGATCTCCGGAAATCTGCGCGCACTCGTGCGCGCGATCTGTTCGAGCTCGGAATCAAGATCGAGCCTTTCTTCCTGTCGTCTCCATCAAGACCATTCGACACCTCGAAGTTCTACGAGGATGTCATTTACCGCAATCTGTATCTGGATAGTGATATCGCGGATATAGAGCTGCAGCCGATATCGACCACCAAGGGGCTGGAGATCAAATCGTATGTCAAGTCGCGGCAGACGCCGCGTCACGCGGTCTTTTCGGTGCCCTTGGAGATCGTACCGGGGAAGCTGTCTATAGGGGTCAAGGGATACGTGCTGTACAAGCGACAGGAGATCGCGCGGTCGCATTTTGTTTACACTAAGACGGAGGTACCGAAGATCGTCAAGGGGTCTACGTCAATGTTCTTGGCGGTGAGTATCAGACAAATTGTTTGAATGACTGCACGTACTGATGTAACTACTATAGAGCTCCGGCGATATGGACCAGGGTCGGCCACTGGCGGAAGTGGATAAGGCAGAAATTAAGCGCGGATACAAGTTTGGCGGGGAAATTCTATCTTTCGAGAGCGAAGACATGGAGTCAATCCGGAAATTTGAGGACCCAGGTGGGTGAAAGCTCCCTGCGAAACTTTACCGCATCTTATAGCACTGACTTGCGACAGTCATTAGGATTCTTGGCTTTAAGCCGATGGAACAACTTGATTTAAGATACGTCATGCGCCCACCCTACTTCATATATCCGAGTGAGGAGGAATACGTTGGTTCGGTTCGCACGTTTGCGGCCCTACACGAGACACTATTGTCTGAGCATAAATTCGCGGTAGCGTGGATGGTTACAACACCTCGAACGCCTCCGGCAATCTGCGCTCTGGTTGCTGCGCCAGAAGTACTAGACTCGTCGTCTGGACGAGAGGATCAAGTCTCCCCACCAGGAATATATGCCATCAAGCAGCCGTTCGCAGACGACGTACGAGACCCGCTTATTTCCACGTCAGCTAGAGGTAAGTAGGCTGGTCGTATTTTAGGAACATGCGACTAACCGATTGACCTGTGTCAGCGCCCGATGAACTTACCGACAAGGCACGTCCAATTATCAAGGGCATACGCATGCCAAAAGGATACGAGCCGGATAGGTATCCTAATCCCGCCCTCCAGTGGCATTATCAAATCCTACAAGCCGTTGCATTGGAGGAGGAGCTACCCGAGACTCCTGAAGACTTTACATTGCCAAAGTATAAATCTATTCACAATCGTGTCGGTCAATCCGTACAGGAGTGGAGTGAGGTGATTCATCGGTAGTCCATAATTTAGGGTGTGGAAAACATACTAAACGGGTGGTAATTGCTGCAATCTCCAGGAACTCTAGATGCGCGTCAAAGAAAAAAAAGATGCATGTATGGAGAAAACTCAGGGAGACTTAGAAAACAAAAGCTGTACGGCTGGTGTTGACTGTCTAGGAATGGCTCTACAGCGCTTCCATAAATGAAACTCTAGCACCTTCTTCCGGTGTCCTTGCACGAAGCATTTGACAAAACCCACAACCCGCTTTATATATAGTGGTATATTATCATCGAGACTAGTCTACATAAATGAATGATCGCCACAAGTTAAACGTCAACATGATCTGACTCATCGCTTTGATCAGACCTCTTAGCAGTTCCAATACCGGCAATACCGTCCCTTTGCTCGGCACCGAGCCAAGGCTTCTCAGCCTCTCCTTTCCAGGACTTTACAAGGGCATTGTAGATGATCATGCCGCCGACTGTGAACACGAAGCCGACAGGGTACAGCCAAAACACATAATATCCAAAGACCTTGATACCGATAAGCAATCCCCAAAAGTCTGAAGTAAGCAACGACAGGTTATAGAAAGCAGCGGAGGACATGCGAAAGAGAATGGGCGCGGTGCAGTAGAGTACCAGCAGAGCCAACGTGTAGCCAGTGAACCAACCGGCCATTGGGCTGCCCCAGTTCGCGTCCTTGATTGATTGTCGTTCAAAAATAGAAGCCTGGACACCGTTGATGAGCATGCCCCAGAATCCCATTTGGCCGAGGACTTCGTAGATAGGGCGCTTGGACACGAGGAATTCTTCAAGCGTATTGGATACGCCGTAACATGTGGCACCAAGAATGACAAACAGATCGCCCTTAACCATGTCGATGGCCGAATAGTTTTTATCCCTGCACGCCGATTGTTAGCACGGTACAGCAACTGAACTACAGTATTTTACAGCTTTACTCACGTCAAAAGATCTCCGACAACAACCAAAACCATCCCGACAATGCAGACAACGATACCCAGAATCTGAGTCCAATGGTATCGAACTTTCAGGAAGGCGAACGACAAAATCACCACAACGGCGATGGCCCAATTATCAAGTAGTTCGGCACTCAATAGGTTCGTATACTGGTATGCCTTCACCACGAAGTAGTTCTAAACATATCAGCTTGCCGTTTACTTCTCAGTCAACATAAGGCACTTACTCCCTCGACGTCGGCAAACGATAGGATGAAATACTTCCAACAATCAGTGAACACAATCTTCAAATATTTCTTGAATCCATATCTATATATAGTGTATGGGGTGAAAACCAAATTAAGAATGACATAGTTGAACAATGTCTGGAATGCCGGAATATTGTTTCCGTCTTCCGCAAGATATGTGGTGAACGTATTCGTTGCAACAATGCAGAGGGATAGAAGCTGGCCGTGGAGCAGGATGACCCAGAATCTCCAAGTTAAAATGAACTCAAATGCCTTGGGTCGCTTCGACATCGAAGGTATCGTCTCTATCTCGCTGACTACAGAATTGTCGTCCCCAGAGGATGAGCCCGACGTATTCTGCTTGCTGAGCATGACGGATCCATAAACATCGTCTTCACCCTTAACAGGCTCGCCAACATATGGATTAGAAGTCGTAGTTTGACTGGAAGAAGACGCCATCACTCTAAATGCTTTTGCTAATAGTAAAACTACAGTCAGCCTGGTCCAGCAAAAAGAACATAGTGCTAAGTATACATGAAATGAGACGGTTCTCGTCCTAAAGCACGAAAGCAGAACCGATAAAAGGTCAATCGTGCCCCGTCTTAGAAAGATATATGTAGACGTGAAGAAAAAAAGTTCGATGCAATTTTCTTTCGGCCGTCATCGCGCTGGTGGGACCTGGGTACATGCAATATGTTAAGGTTTTGAGTCGCCAGCCAGTCTCTAGGGTCAGGGTTCTGTGGTCGTACCTCCCAACTGGTAGAAAGGAATATGCTCAACGACCGACTCAAAAACATGGCTGGTCCGTCCCAATACTGCCACACATTCAGATCCAGGTAGCGATGACGTTTGGAATGTGGAACTCCTGATGTTGTTGACACGAGAGTCACGTGACAATCACGTGTGCCAATGGATGTGTGCAGTTGAGGCTGCAGGAGAGATCATTTTTGGCGTGTGGTTTTGCGAGTTCGATTGGCAAAACTTCATCGGCACTACGAAAATCACCCCCATTAGCACATGGCGATATATGGACAGTGTTAAGTGTAGCCTAGTAACAGTTCTTCAATTCACTATTTAACTAATGATTCAATGATTTAGTAGTAATTGAACGATTTGCTCTTTATCGGGGTTTGTACCGCAATTGTACCCGTACCGGACGAGGAAGAAATGGCCAATTTCGACCGTGCGGCTTTGAGCTTGAGGCTTCGGAGAAACCCTACCATACTAATCGCCAGAACTTTGTTTGGGGCGTCCACTCAGGCCGGCAGGGTAAGCAAGAGGCCACAGTGGAATGAGAGATTGTCAAGGGTTGCATGGAACGATCAACGAACGCGGGAAATCTAAACAAACAATCCCGTTCTCTATCACCATTCCTCCAGTATCATAATCCCAGCATCTAACATAAGTGGAAGGGATGGCGAATTATTCCGAAGACATGGACGGCGAGCTCCGCAAAAAGTTCGCCGACTTTCAGGACGAATATAATGACATGACACATGAGAGCCAGAGATTGTTTAGCACCAGAGCTTCGACTGTAACAGGCAAGGTCAGTATTGCAGCCGCCGTCTGACGACACTACTGTGGCATAGCGACTTGGAAATTCTAACATATTTTCCAGGAAAATTTGCCTTTGGACTCCTCTTCAGGAATCAAGTCTGGAATGACGCGCAAACAAAAGAATGCGGCACCGCGTGCTCAGAACATGCAGTTTGTGACGGATATCGGGCAGGGTCTACTGGTCGAATGCAGGAAGCTACAACTATTGGTCGCGGAGAAGGATGAGAAGATTAAGGAATCAGAAGTCGTTCGTTTGCAGATGGAGAGTAAGATCGAAAATTTGGAATCGTGCGTGAGGCGTCTGGACGAGTCCGAAGGTATGCCAATGGCACATGTGAAGTGTGAATTGCAATGCTAATATCTATATAGAACGGTATAAGGAAGAAAATTGGAATTTAGAGCTTAAAATACAAGAGCTTCAAGCCGAATCATCGAAGGTGTCTGATCGAATGTCCCAAATTAATCTTGAAAACGGCAAGACCATGCAGCTTTACACGGCCCAGATTGACGTGATAGAGCAAATGAAGCAGCGAGAGGGAGAACTGTTGAGTGAAATGGAGACGTTTAAGAACAAGTACGAGAGCGACTTGCTACACTTTGAACAGTCAACTGACAGTCTGCAAACCGATAACGCGAAGTTGCAGCAGACTGTGGAGACCCTAAACCAGCAGCTGGCATCTCGACTTCTGGCGGACTCGTTAGACACTGCAAATGACTATCAAGATACTGTTTCGAAGACTATGGAAGAAGAATATATATCGGACGGCCCTAAGACGCCGGAGAATTCACCGCCCCTGTCCCCTGTCAAAGCCACCCCAGCACATCACGCTGGTCTTGAGAGCCAGACCCTCAAGGCTTCTCTATCGCATGCACACCGTGTCATCACATCTCTAAGAGGAACGGTTCACAGGGAGAAGACAGAAAAGATGGAGCTAAAACGATTGCTCGCTGAAGCGCAAGATGAGATCGAATCGTTGAAGAACAGATCTGGAAAGCGGTCTACGAAGGCCGCTGTTCAGCAAAATAAGCGAAGCACGCTTCTAGGAGCCAGCGGCAGGAGATCGCAATACAGGGTTTCTGGAAATTTGGACGAAGAGGGCGACATGGACTGGGAGACGTTCAACGGTACCAATGAATCATTCATATCCGCAAAGGAGCAGTCGACTAGCGAGACAGACGGATTCGAGACGGCAAATGATCAACCCACCAGCGAAGAAGATTATGGTAGTGACAGAACCGAGACTGAGGCCTATAAAACGGGCGCAGAGTCAATTCTGGACACCCTGAATGCTTCTGATGGCGAGTCTACTGAGACAGCAGAGCCATCAGTGATTAACGCGCCATTTCAAAGCCAGACGCCTGCAAAGTCAATAAGCGAACTCACTGATGATGATGAGGAGATTATGGGATCTAAAATATTGCGGTCGAAGCTTAGTAGACGTAATCTCTATTCGAAGAGAGATAGTGGAAACTTCGCAACGCCACAGCCACTTTTCAATGAGTTGGGATCAAGTCCTTTTAGCGCCGCCGGTCAGAACACACCCACAAAGGTTCTTAAGATCGAAGTTTGCGATGCCGCAGTCATGACCGATGCCTGGACAGTCGAGCCCCAGATCATAGAAGTCATGCGGCCACCTACGAGAGAGACTGTTATGGCAGATGCGAAGGCACTCTCAATGATTGCTCTGGCTAAATCCGAATATGATTCTCTAGTTAACTCGACCGTCCCTCCTGAGTCAGATGTGCAGGTTCCAGAACCTGTCATAACGACGGAAATGCCTCTCGATTTGTACTCACGGGATGAAGAGTATGAAGCTATCACGACTAATGCAACGACTGAGTATTCGGAGGCGGACGAGGTCTCCATTCGAGAGAGGGCAACTGAGCTGCCGTCTGCATACGCTTCGACTAGGGATTCGGTCGAGCATTTGACTCCTCCGACCGACGGAGTTCCTCAACTGCAGGATGAAGCTACGAACTTCCGTTCGAGTCAGACGACGCCGCAATTGATTCAGGCCATCACCCAGACAATGATTGGAGAATATATTTGGAAGTATACCAGGAAGAGAGGCCGGCAATCTATGTCCGATAATAGACACAGGCGCTTCTTCTGGGTTCATCCTTACACCCGAACAATATACTGGAGCGAGAAGAATCCATCTGCAGGAGGCGAGGTGAAGGCCAAATCTTCGCCTATTGAGGATGTGCGAGTAGTCACCGATGAGAATCCGTTCCCGCCTGGCCTCTATCACAAAAGTTTAGTCCTGACTACGCCGAACAGAATTTTGCAACTGACTTGTCTGACTCGGGAGCGCCATGAGACATGGTACAATGCTCTTTCCTTTTTGCTGCTACGGACGACGGATATGGAGCACAATGCCCCTCAAGGTATCGTATCAGAGAGCTCTGCATCTAGCAATGGTCAAACAGTTTCCGTTCAGTACCAGTCGCAGGCCACATCGCTACGATTTCAATCTCGGAGCGGAAGCCAAGCTGCGAGGGGACGGACCGTGACCGCTCTAAGTAGTTCCAAGAACGCGAACATGATGCCGCCACCATTGCGAATGCGAGCCTCGGCAAGTGCCGAAGAGCTATACGCCCAGATTGAGAGGGATCAGCAAGACCAGGAGGGTTTGGAGAATGTTAGGGCGTGTTGTGACGGTAATACTCCTCATAGTCTGGTCGTAGCAATGAGTCCTTAGTCTAATTCTTTACAGGCAAGCACGACGTGTCCAACCTCAGCCTGCGATCGACGATGGGCTCACGCAAGAGCTCCCATAACTGATGCGATGAAGGAGAAACTAAGAGCCTTAGAAACCCAAAGTTTATGATGTGTATGGCGTACGGGCAGCGAAACGTAGTTGAGTTCGAAGATAATTACGTGTCGTGACGGGTCTCTGTTCGCAATATCGCTTGTCAATTATGACCGCGATATAGTGGCGTTCTACCTTCATGCACAGTTCCTACCAGACTGCGAATCCAAATTTTCTGAAATTATACGATGTTTATTCACGAGGCGATGCCTGATATAGTACAGTCAGAGGAAAGATAAATTGACCACCTTGAACGCGTAGAATACCATCATCAACTGTGTATTAAAAAGACAGATTTTTATGACTATTCCGGGAAGATTATAGCCAAAACTAATGCGAATTTGAAGTGGCCCGGCGTTAGCCAATAAGGTTGGGTTCTACGAACATGATCTACTGAAATTTTGCGTGGACTATACACTATACTTCCCCCCCCGCCCCCAGCAGCA
>PPJX02000103.1:0-58540 GCA_003705915.2 Lipomyces lipofer | reverse complement strand
GAGACTCGCATGCTCTCAAAGTTGGCCCCCCGAAAGGCTCAGCGATCAGATATAGACAGATATTTTGAGGAAGAGACAGTAGCTGTCGTCGCTACTGAGGAGGGATGGCTGCTAAGGTGGTGGAGGGCCCACAAAGATGAATACCCGAGAATGGCAGCGGCGGCCAGAGACTACCTCGCAATTCCAGCCTCTGAAGTGGCTGTTGAGAGATTATTTAGTGACGGAAGAGACTTGCTTGGGTTAAGACGGCATTCCATGGAGTCAGGAACCATGAGAAAGCTTACTTTACTTGCAGATCACTATTCAAGAGGAACTGAATGGTAATTTTGTGCTATTTATTTCTATTTATTTGTATGTCCTCTTCGTGTACATTTCAGAGCAGATAATGAAAATCACGTGCATGACTATACGATTTTTTGCGAGTAACCAAACTCAGCGCTCGTATAGTTAATCGTAGAATTTTACATGGTCTCGTATAGTAATCGTATTGGACTTTACGAATACGAATAACGATTAATCGCAAATCGTATCCACCTCTACTCCTATGTAATGTTTGTAATGAATATAGCTGACTCCAAAACTTCGGGTCTGATGGCGATCAGAAATCCACTGCCCCTCTGAACATGAAGCTCTATTCTCTCACTCCGCTGCGTCTGGGATAGCGAATTGGAAAGGGGAACGGGTAAATTTCCAACAAAAAACCGAGTCTACTAAATCCACTGTATATGGTACTGTAAATGTAATTATCGAGGAGTCTAGCTTGGCAAATCCAAAAGGGGCATTGATTCTTCAGACAGTAGAGAGCATTGAGTGTTCACCAACTATTTTTCTGTCTGTTCTTTCAGTGTCCCGGTCAAACTGCTTAAACTATCAAGTACTCCAGTTTCACCAGGGAATTTAGGCGGAACGTAGTGGGATCGCCAAACCGACAATTGCGGTTCTCATCATAGAGCACGGTCAAGATCCCTTCGGCTTGTGCTGGTAGAACATCGCGCGTCTCATTGTCGCCAACATAGATGATGTCTACTGCCGAAATGTGGTACTTATTCAATACGATAGAGAATAACCCATCTATCTTGGACTTTCCAATCTCGTTCGTCGTAACGAGTATGTCGATATAAGGCTGCAGTCCGAGTTTGTCTCCCGTACGAGTTGCATTCTCTCCTTCAATGAGAACCAACACTGCGCAGTGAGGTTTTAATTCTGGCGAGTAAGGAGGCCAATCCCTGAATGCTCATATCTTATAGCCATTTCTAAACTTCTTTGAGTGTCTGAGTTGGCGCGTTGTCTTGTATGAGAACTAGTCTAGATCGAGAGTAGCTGGAAGCTGTTCTTGAATCCTATCAGCATGACATGTCAAGGATAGCCCCGCGATAGCCTTGCAGCTAACGAAGTTAGCTCCCATCTAAATCAGACCTCCGAAGCCATCTTTGTGCAGAGAGGTGTCTGGGACGTGGTATTTAATGCTACTACGAGATCCTTAGGATTATCCACAGATGACCCTGACCGATAGGTTCGACGGTGGTGCGACGGTGCGACTGGTTTAACGAGTGTCTTAGCATGTCAGTTAACCACGAGACCTCCGAAAAGGGATTGTGCTAAACAATCTACCAACTGCAGTCTAGGATTATTCAACTACTGGCAGGACGCTCTGACTGGCAGTCTGAGGCAGAATTCAGTAGAGTTTAATTAATTCCCGTACTTTATCCTTGCGCTATATCGCCCAGTTGGCGATATCGTATCGTATTTTAGGCGATACGGCGATACGATATCGTCAAGTGGGCGATAAAATAGGCGATAATATCGCCAGACTTTTCTGGCCGGCGATACGATATACGATATGGGCAAAACCCGGCGATATCGTATCGTGTCCAGCCCTAATCACCGATCAAGAGAAAACACTGGACAAAATATTCTTACACCCATGAATAAACATCAACGGGATAGCTCCCGCGACCGGGCTTAGCTGAAATAGGAAATGGACCTCAAGCTCACCAAAATGCGGTACTTCAACGGTCGTTGTAAAGTGCGGCAGCTGATTCAATCTTCGTTCCAGTTTTCGACAATCGAAATTGTCTTTCCAGAATGGTGTCAAGCGCTGAACGTCGCCAATTTAACGAGAACATCAGGGTTTAGGGTTCGAAGAAATGGGTTTGATCAGAAGTGATCCCTGCGTCATCGCCGATGAGAGTCCGAAAAGTCCGAAGCAATAGGGTATACTCGATAATTGGAGACGTATTTATAAACGTCGTTGCACCAAATATATATAGATATCATGCTCTTCCTTTCTCAATTATCTTTACAGTGTTAATATACTTGTCTCCTCGCTGACAATGAAGGAAGTCATTGTTAATCCTTTGCCTACTCTAACGGCCACCATCATCCATCATGTACCAGTCCCAATACCAAAAGACGATGAGATCCTTATTAAAGTGGTCGTGGCTGGTAGTAATGTTAAAGGTAAACTTTCGCAAGCAGTCGCAGATTACTTGTCGAGACTAACGTTGTGGGCCAGATTGGCTTCATCTGACAGCCAGGAAACTGTCAATGAATAGCGGAGACGATGTGGCCGGAATCGTGGAAGATATGGGGAGCAAAGCCGCATCCACAGGCGAATTTCGGAAAGGAGATCGAGTCGCGGGCTTTCATCCTATGTTAACACCTGGAGGAACTTATGCGGAATTTTGTGTGGTGCCCTATCACACTGTATTCATCATTCCCGAAAATACAACTTTTGAAGGTGAGTGGCCCTCTCGGGTTTTGAAAGTGCACTGAGGACCAAGACTAATTTCTGACTTCTCACAGAAGCTGCAACAATCCCGCTTGTGACATTGACGGCAGCTATTTCTCTCTTTCGACGGCAAGGTTTGCCAGAACCATGGATGCGAATGAGTTCAAGTGAGCGTCGTATGCCTCTGATCATCTATGGTGCATCATCTGCATTAGGCTGCTTCGCCATTAAGCTTGCGAAAGCAGCGAATATCCATCCGATCATCGCGATTTGCGGTGGAACGAAAGATTATGTTTCTTCCCTTCTTGACTGCGCTCAAGGAGATACTATAGTGGATTACCGTTCCGGTGTAGAAGAAATGAAAGCCAAAGTCAAGGAAGCGTTAGGAAATCTCATCGCAGAACACGCCCTTGATGCAATTAGCGCCGAAGGAACATGGATTCCACTAACTCAGATGGTGGATCCGGAGCATGGTCAAGTATCCGTTGTAGCAGGGTCGAACACATACGACGAGACAGAAATACCGAACGGTGTACAGATCAAGTACACATATGTTGGCACTTCTCATTATGGCGCATATCTGCCACAGATGCCGAAGCAACCAGCAGATAAGGAGAGTGTGAAAGCAGATATAGATTTTGCGTATGTGCTTTTGAGATTTGTGAGCCGGATGCTGGCGAGGGGGGAATTTGAAGGTCACCCAACGGAAGTAATTCCAGGAGGTCTCAATGGAGTCGAAGAGGGATTGCAAAGGCTTAAGAACGGAGAAGCAAAGGGCGTAAAGTTCATCTATCGCATTAAAGACACAGGTGCGTGAACAAATTGGTTTAGGTTTGCATAACCCCCACCCCCACTGTCTTTTGGAGAATGGAGTCATACTTCAAGAGTTTGACGTATTCCACATGATTTTACATTTAAATTATTGACAACGAAAGGCGCTATTGGAGTCCCTTCTACCAAAATGCTTTCCAGACGGGAGAATAAGACAGGATTGATAAATAGCTTTAATATTGGCAGAGACTGCAGTACAGCTCCAGATTACTTAAGATTTCATTGAAATTGTGGCTGAAGTTGGATAGTAGGAATCGTAAAGCTGACCAAATCTTACCTACCCGTATCAACTAATTATCTCGGAAATCAAAAGCAAGCGCGATTTTCTCGCCTGTCCCGCCTCAGCTGCAACTTGACACTTGATTTATGATGAGCGTGCATGTACGGCCGTCTCGAAAACGAGCTTGGAGTTCGGCGAGTGACTCGAGTTGCGGAGTTATATTTTTATCATCACCGACCCCAAGGACGGCGGTGATGGTGAGGTAAATATGCAACACGAAACAAGCCAATTGGATATTAAATCGTCGTTAACATGTGCAGATTGTCATCACCGCACCCTTCCAACCCCGATACGTCACCTCGCGAGCGAATTGAGAGCCCAGGAACCTCAAGCTGCTGGTCACCGCTGGCATCGGCTCCGACCACGTCGATCTCAACGCAGCGAACGAGTATGATAACCGTTGCTGACGTGAGCCGCTCCAATGTCGTCCCGACAGCCAAGCACGCCGTCATGACCATGGTGGCGATATGCATCTTGATCGTACATTGTCTGTGTAAATTTTAACGCTCCTCGCAGCTCGTCCGCAACTTCGTGCCCGCCCATGATCAAATCATCAACAACGAATGGAACGTCGCCCGAACTCGTTTGACCTCGAGGGCAAAGTTATCGCGACCGTGGCCGCATCGGCCAGCGCACGCTCAAAAGGTTGCGGTCATCGATCCCAAGGAGCTCTTATACTACGATTAGCAGGGACTATCTCCCGAGGTCGAGGGATCTCAAATTCATCGAATTTTTGTCTATCTCGAATTAAGGCGTTGGCGTCATAAAGGTTGGTTCGCGTTGTCGATCATTTACAGTTTGATGTCCGCTCTCAACGCATGGTCATTTGTAAACCCTATCATAGAAGGGCCAATAATCTTAACCATATATTTCGTTTTAAATTAATTGGGCGCAACGGTCCGTTTGGTGCCCTGATGGGTTTTCCCCTGTCCCCATTCAGAGTAAAACGGCCCGGTGCGTTCGATGCGTTCACCCATCAGCCGTGCATTGGCGGTGCATGCAGTATGGTTGCTAAAAAAAAAAACCAGCACGCAATTTCACAACCACCACATCCTGAAGCCATCCTCCTCCCAAAAATTCCAAAATAAGTTTATTCTTCAGGCTGTTGTAGAGAGCTGCACTTGTTGGGCCGTTGTTCGTTTGACTTTGATATTTCTTGTGTGATTTAATTTCGCCATGCCGCTAGTTCTATCGCCGCAGTATGTAGTATCCCAAGCAACCAAAATGGTAACAATACCATCCCAGCAGCTGTTAAATCCTTAAAGATTTAACACAGACCTAATCGAATCCCGAATATTCGACGGCCGCCAAATCCTTCTCTTTCTCTTTTTCAGTTCAAGCTCGCTCACCGTCGCCGTCGCCCCAAGCGCAAACGGCTGTGAAACCAGCTCTTCCCTCCGTACATTCATTTTCACCAAGGTCTTGTTCCGTACGATCAGGCTCTCCTTGCGGATCGGAATTTCCGTCACCGCCACCAGGTCCGTCTTTAGATCGGGGTCGGGCAGGTCGGCATCGCATATGTTAGCCATATCCGTGCGGCGCTTGTGTATGTGCAAGTGCGCCGCGAGCTCCTCTTCGAGAGCGAAGCCCTTGCGGCAGTTCCACACAGGGCAGATATGCTCACCGGCTAAGGCGGACGCGATGCAAGCTCGCAGAGTGGGGTCGCGGGGACCGCTGTCAGCGGAGAAGGATTGGACATGGTCGCCGGAGCAGATGGTGGAGCTTTGGGCGGCGGGGGAGCGGTCGTAGCTGTTGGGGAGGTGGAGGATGCGCATGGTCTCCGCGGTAGCGTCGAGCTTCGAGGATTGGACAACTTCGAAGTAGAGCTGGGCTATGCGGATGTAGCGCTGGGACTTCCATTTCGAAGATCCTGATAGAGTGATATTGGCTCGCGGATCATCTTGAGTCGTAGCGGCTATGGTTAATGACCGTTTGTTTGATGCTTTCACAGTCGGCATAGGCTGTTCCGGAGGGATCTTTGGCGGTACAGCGCACTCGTGATCATGTCGGTGCGACTTTGCTGGCTGAAACCTAGCTAGTGTGCTGGGAATGCCAAGCACTGCGGTAAAGAAGTTCGTAATGAGCTCAGAGTCGTAGGGATCTGCTAGCTGAAGGGTCGGATTCGGATTTGCATGGTTCGCAATTGGTGGACTATCCCATATGGAGATTGTAATTTCTTCATAGCATTTTTCATCCGAGGAGTTAGGGTCGCTCGAATGATCGCGTAGAGCAACGAGCCTGAGTGTTCCTTTCTCAGCATTGAGGTAAGGTCTGATGTTCATCATCTGCGGATGATCTAGAGGGGCTGTATCGCCTTTGAGGACGACACACCATTCTCGATCCCACTCCAGGCCTGTCTCTCTGATCGACCAGCTAGCGTTCTGTGGAACCTGCCAGCCTGCACACCCAAGGACGGGGAAGATCTGTATACTTTCAACGGCCGACTCCGCGTCATCTGGCGACATTGGATGGGCTACATGAAGGGGCATCACGGTCTCCTCTTCTTCGACAAACAGTTCTTCCACAAAATTGATGAGCCTCTTCACGTCTTTCTGACTGCTCATCGCCCCAAGACTGACACGGACAATGCCAGTCGGCTTGCCACCAAGCACATCGAGGTTGTCACCGCAGCGCATGCCTTCCGAGAAATTTCTCCTCAGCTCCCAGTAATTGAGGTGACAAAACGTGGCCACACCGCCAGGGTTGCACACACCACCAGTCCTAATATGGATATTGCGGACGATGGCTAAACTTTCGACCTCGGACTTTCCAATCCATCCGCCTTGACCATTTCGAATGTTGAAGGCTATCGTTGGACCCTGGGTCTTGGCATTTCCGTATTGAGAGCTTGGATCCTTGTAGATCTCACAGACTGTTCGACCATTCGCATGCCGCAGGGATTTCAGTCGGATGTAGAGATCCGAGGCCAAAGCGCATGTGTATCGAGATATATTGGCCATGGACCCATAAAGCTCCGCATGAATACTGAGAGCCGAATCCAAAGCAACGATGGAATGAAACGGCAAGGTGCCGTCTTCCAATTGCTCGTGTATCGTTTGCTCTTTCATGGCGTGCCACGAGTAGTTTATAGCTGTTACCATGTCAACAGTTCCACCACCGAAGTAACGTCGGCGTTGAAGCATGTCACCTGCGGAATTTCGGACGATCAGGGCCCCAAGATCCGGGAAGCCAAATATCTTGTAGAAGCTGAGTGCAATGAAGTCTGGCGCTGATTGAACATCGCTCAGATCAAGTTGACCCGTCGTCACATAGGCAGCAGCATCGAGGAGAGTGCAGATATTCTGGTGGTCCGCGTGTGAGGACGCGCGTAGCCGACCGGCCCAATCTAGAGGTAGCCGATGGCCGTTCATATTGGACTGCGCAGGGTAAGCAAAGAGGGCGACCTGTTTGCTAAGATCCTTCCGTCGTTCTGAGGACTTGCCACCATCCTTTAGCCAATCTTCGACAGCCTGGTCCGATTCAAAGCACCTCGACTGAGCAGCAAGCTGGCGTATTCCTACGAGGCTAGTATGGGCATCTCTGTGGTAGCCGTACCAGAATCCAGGAGCCTCTACATCACGGAAGGCGTCAAGAACCAGCTTGATAGCAGCGGTGGCATTAGCAACGAAGACGACGTCGAAGTGTTCTGGATCGGCACCGAAAAAGCTCAAGACCCGAGACCGCACGTGCTCTACTCGTCGAGTGGATAGCTTTGATGAAGGAGACGCTGAGTGTGGGTTTCCGAAAACGTTCGTTCTCATGTCATCGGAGAAGCGCTGGATGAGAGACTTGGCGTACAGGGTCGTACCAGCATGATCGAGATACGTCACATCGAGGATGAAGTCAGTTAAGTCATGACTGATTATTGGAGGGCCAATTTACCACTATTGAGAGCAGGATACTCCCGACTGCGTAGGTCGTCGATATCATGGTAGTAGAATTGTGTCATCTATTGCAGCTGCAAAGTATAAAACACTAAGTGGACGGGGTGCACATATTCTTGACACAGTGCGGCGAGGGCAATTTATATCTCAAAAGCGATACAACCATACATTCGCCGACCCCGAGTACAAGTTGCTACACATGTGACCAAGGAAATCGACACTTGCCTCACTCAAGCACGTTGCAGTTTCTGTATTAAGTCAAGGGCGGCTGAGGAGGCATTTTTGGCGGCATTAGTGTCTCGAACCCGACTGGATTTTGAGTTGGACGAGTTGAATTTTGGGTTTTCCAGTTGCAGCGTGTGCGCCAGCTCAACGTATTCTATTGTACACGTTTTACCCCCGCTAATCCATGATTATATCCATAGAATCATACTAGTCTAATTCCAGTATATTTTCTATATACGAAAAAAAGGCCTTGCACATAACATCGACAGAGCGGGAGAAGCTCCTTGGATTTTTGCCCTGTCGCACAAAGCCTGTCGAACGTGTGGCGGCGTATTAGAAATTCGGGCGATACCCCAGAATACGATGGGCCACAAGGCTCAACAAAAGTGATGTAAACACGGCCCACGGCATGACGCTAGGACTGATAGGACCTAGCAAATCGCAACAATCAGCGTAGGTACATGCGATAAACTGCAAAAAGACTCACTAGCACCCGATTGGGACCAGACTATGCGCTTGAAAATCAGATCCGTCATGCAAAGCAAAACGGAGGTGCCGAGTCGGCAGGCAAACAAACGAAAGAGGCTCAAAAGCGGACCCGAGGATGAGGCAGCCGCGAGCTTGCTTTTGATCGTCAATTGAGAAGATAGAGATGTGACCTGGCTAAGAAGCTGAACTTTGCATAAGCGCACGGATGTCTGGTCAAGATGGGAATTATTATAAGTTTGAGATCCAGTAATTCTCTTGTATCTGATTTACTTCCTCAATTTGACGTCAACCAAGCTGATCCTTCTATTAATAACTGCTGCAATCCACTACGATTTCAATTACCTTACCTAACAGTACAAGAAATCAAACTATGTCGACTTTAATTATCTTCGTAACAGTACAAGGAATCAAAACTATGTTTGTTAGCAGGCTCTACTAGAGCCGCATTTTACCTTATAGCCTCCGATCTCTGGCCCAATGTCCTTAATTCCCATACCTGGACCTCGAATCCTACCGCGCCGTCCACATGGACAACGGAATGTCACGAGCAGGCTCTCGGTATAGTCGTCACTCGTTGTATCAAACACATTACATTGTAACGATCAACAGAACGCAGGAACAGGACGACTCGTAGCAACCACTCGGTCACACGGTGTCAGGAAATGGACAATGATTCACGATAGCTCTTTTCAACTTCTCAGATGACGTCAGACCCACTGATATTAAATATGTTCGGCACATGCAAGTCAATTTAAGCAACTCGCGAAGTTAAATAACCTTTTGGGATGAATAGACAAATATGCTCAGCTCATTTTAATCACAGTCGTTTATGTCCGTTGGCTGAAGTTAGATCTAGTCTATTTGAGAACCCGGAAGATAGCAACTGCATCCTTCTCAAGGCCTCAATTTTTTACTGCTGGTAGCTTGGTACTTTAGTAGTATATTATCTCTAGGAAGTCGTGATCCAGATCGCCGGTCCGTGATTTTGGGGAGTTGCCGGATGTCTTGGTGGCATGGGTGGTGCACTCTATTTAACAGGAATGACGTATTTGCTTTTTATACGGGCATGTCAGCTTGAATCATCAGTGGTTTGTTTGCGCTTCAACGGTTCACAATTCCGTGAATATTGATGTTGCTGCTGGATAGCCCTTAGCCAATGCCTGAAGCCGCACGCCAGGCGGCTCGTTAATGCTAATGCGTCGTCGATGAAACCGCATGAGGCTCAAATTTTACATATAAGTATGTACATCTTTCCTTCTATATTTCTCATGCCCCTCCAGTCATGCCCCTCTCTCCAATCTTGTCCTGTTAAAATGACGGTGGCTTAGGGATCGGTATGAATAAACGGATAACGGATATATCCACGGATATTAGTCGTGGATACGGATACAGATAGATAATATGTGGATATGAATACGGATACGGATAGAGCAATAAATATTAGTAATATCCGTGGATATACCGTGAATATTCACGGATATGACTAAGAAATGACTAAACTGCCAGCGGTGAGTTTGTTCAGTGGTATTTCTTAGACTCACCAGCGCAATTGTCAGCAACCAGCCCCGACAGGGTAAGGGTTAGTCAACGTACTCGGTGTGTTCGGTTAAGTGGTCCACTGAGTTGAGCTGATTCAAATGAGTAGATCAAGCCTTACTACTGAATACTGCACCTAATCATTAAATCATAGGATCAAATAGAGGCTTTAGAGCCTAATTGAGTGGTCAATATAGTCAATATAGTCAATGCATCATGATCTTTATACCATCCACTGCCTCAAAGCGAATGGATTGAGCAGTTCGTCTAAATCACGTGAGTGAAATTTGTCATATCCGTATTATCCGTGGATATTACGAATATTACGCATATAAATACGGATAAGGCTAATTTATCTGGATACGGATACGGATACGGATACGGATATTTTATCTGGTTACGGATACGGATATGAATAAAGGAAAATAAGCCTGGATATTATTCATGCCGATCCCTACGGTGGCTTATTGTGAACACTTGTAAAAGTCTCGTTCGAGATTCTCGAATTGCCCACATATTGTATTGTCCTTTATTAGCCGTTGATAACTATTCAAACACAAAATACGCCAAATACAAACCCAATAACTCTTATTAGATCAACTAACGTGCATGATCTACTAAGGCAGGTCCTCAAAGACCATTTCCTCAACAGCTGGCGCCCCTGTTTCCCTCCAAACAAGTTTGGGCCGTAAATTATTATGGAGAGTAATTTCTCCTCCTCTAAATGTAGGCCATTCCCCGGCTTCTTGATCCAAATCGATTTTTGCCAGGTGGTATGGGAAAGATCAGGCATTGGTTCCGAGACAGCCTAAAGCATTTATATTAACTTCACTTAACTCTCTATCTTTCATGACTTCTACATTTTACGATATTATGACTGAGGTACTCATTCCTAGGTAGGGTAGGCTTTAACACGGACGAGGATTATCGCCGTAATTTGGCAGATCCTACTTTTGCGGAGGAGGTTGGGCAATAAGTTGCGAACTCCACCACTCCATTTCAGACAGAAGAAATTGGCTTAGAGGAAAGCAAAATAAAACTTATATTTAACAAATGTGGTCATCCTGATTCTATATGTACATTGTGATACAAATAACTTTATAACTCTATAACTAAACGCGATTTATCCCAAGTATCCCAATCTATCTTTTGTTGTCTGCAAATCCACTGAAGGTGCTCTCTGAGCTCTCACTGCGACTCACACTGTTAAGCAGATTCTGATCGTTGAACTTCGCGTCAGACTTCTCGTTGCGTTCGTCGCCCTGACTCCCCCTATGCCTTCCATCGGCCTTTCCGCCTTCTTCATCTCCCATTTCAATGACGTCAGTATGATTCTTCGGCAAACGCTTTGCGATTCCAACGACATCCCACGGAGTCCACGAGTTGCTCTTCGCGAAGATTTCGTCGATCTCCTCGAGCGAGCGACCGGCGGTCTCCGGGTAGAAGAAGTACACGGTCGGCACCATCACGGCATTGATGACCGCGAAGACGAGGTAAGTGTAGGCGCCGATGTTATTAAAAGCGATGGGTGTGATCATAACGACCATAAAATTGGCGATCCAGTTTCCGGCGGTCGAAAGGCCATTCGCTGGGGCGCGGACTTGGAGGGACACGATCTCGGCGGGATAGAGCCACGTCATACCAAGCCAGCCAATCCCGAAGAAAGTGTTAAAAACGAAGAGGAAGACTGCAGCCGCAATACCCGCTCTGTCGTTCCCATTGTCAGCCGAGTATGCGGTGCCAGTGAGAATAGCCATGGTGAGCGCTTGCCCGATAGCACCTACAAGCATCAGCTTGCGGCGGCCGAGGCGCTCGATCGTGTAAAACGCAACCCAGGAGGCCAGGAAGTACTCTGTACCGTTGCAAGCGGCAAGAATCTTCGCCTTCAGAGGCGAGAGGCCGATGGAATTCTCGTAGATAGTTCCGGCGTAGTAGGTGATGAGGTTGATACCCGTGATCTGTTGCATAACCTGGTTCCAAAACGCAAGCATGGTCCGGTGGAAGTGCTTCTCCTTCGTGAAGGTGAATATTTCCCGGAACGACGAGCGGGGCTCGGACGTGAGGGTCGACTTGATCTCCTTGACTTGTTCGGCGATAACTGGGCTTTCCTCAGGCACGTCAGCGAGCGAGGCGAAGACGAAGGCCGCTTCTTTCTCATATCCCATTTTCAAGAGCCATCGCGGGGACTCTGGTAGTTGCAGGACGAAGCACATGACAAGGATTGCGAAGACAGCCTGGAAAGCGATGGGGAAACGCCAATCGGCCTGATTGGGGACGAAGTAGAATGCAAAGTCGATCCTAAAAGACGTTAAGACATTAATATAAGTATATTGAGAGAATGAATTAAATGAATTTACCAGTAAGACAAGGCAATACCGCCAGTAATAAGGGCACCCTCGATCATAACTAACTGGCCACGTGCCTCGGCTTTAGCACATTCAGACTGCCACATAGGCACGGTCGCGGTGATGAAACCGTTTCCCCAGCCAGTGACAACTCGGCCAACTATGAACTGACCGAGCGAGAACGACGAGCATTGGATGGCAGTGCCGATGATCATAATAATCGCGCCGCTAAATATCGTCTTGCGACGCCCGAACTTGTCGCCGATAACCATGGTCATGATGGCGCCGATCATGCAGCCGATCTCGTAGAGTGACACAGCTACGCCTTGGATGGTAGAGTTGTGTGCGCGCTCGTTTGCGGGGACACGGCTACTAACGTCCATGGAGGGAAAGGTGGAGGTGAAGCTGTCGAGGGTGAGCAGGCTCCCCATGACGCCTTGGTCGTAACCGAAGAGCAGGAAGCCGAGACCGGCGATGGTCGCGACGGCGATGTTCAAATTCCTACCGCGAAGTCCGTAGTATTTTTGCGCCATCTCGGTTTTTGTTGTTGGAGGAAGAGTATAGGGGAGAGTTGCCAAAGCTTTTCCATGCCGACTCGAGAAGGCTATTATATATCCGTCCGCGATTGTCACCCTCCCCCAACTTCTTCATTATCGATTACAGTTCATGAGGAGGAACCGACCTAGCTAAGGGCCCAAGCCCCACGTAAAAAGGGGCAAAGAAAAAAGCAAGTAAAGCCGCAGGAAGAAGGCGATGTAGACGTAGTATTTGCAGGATAAATGAATCTATGACGTAGACGAATTCCCGATCTCATCTTCCAGGGTCGCCACAGGGTCTAGTTAAACCTAAAAGAACGCCGAGAAACAACCGCCGAAAAGCCGGAAAATTTTTCTGCGCAACATCTCAACATTACCCTAGCCACTGAACTCTAAATGGCTACGTCGGGAATATGAAACGCTTACCGCACAGTATGTGAAACGCGATCCGCACGGTATTGCCAGAAAGGGCAGTCCCGGCCCACTTGCTCGACCTGCCGTTCGTCAATCCGGGTAATCACCACGAGTCGATCGGTCACGTCGGCGTAAATGCAGAAACACGCATCAGAGAAGTTGGGACTAAAATCAACTTATACTTGAGCAGTATATTTACTAGTTATTGTAATTAAATAACAGGTCTAACGAGAGAGCAGACTAGCACCTATCTAGAAACGGTACTCGCCCGATGGCATTTTTGGTATTATAAAACTTTCAATGCTTTCGATATTAACTCTTAAAATATAAATCGAGCGAAGTTGTCTAAAAGCGAAGTAGAGAGGAAAATAAAACATCAAATCAAACTCAAAACGTTGTGTGCGTAACAGCAGCTTACCTAAGCCCTCACCACATGAGTCCCTGAAAGCAAACTCTATCCATGTGGCTAGGGTTGCGCATTCTCCTTGGTTTCGGGTATGATGGGCAAAACGAATGAGCCTAGCGGAAGGTGTCCTGGTAGTTTCGCAACTTGTGGTATATCGGGAAAGATATATTGGCCTTGTAGCCTACCACGCGTGCTTGCAGTCATGCCAACATCAGAATCAGCTGAAAGGAAATGGTCGACCTTCAGTTAATTCGAAATGCCGCAACAGACTGAGAAACTCCAGAGTTGCGAAACTCATTCTCTTGTATGCCAATGCAGCTGTTGGAGGGCTTGGGGGAAATGAGTTTGATGATGATGAGGACGCATTGGTAGAGGCAGAGCCAGGTTTTGATGAGGAGGAGGTACCACAGAAGATTGAATTAAAGATCATAGACAGACGCATGCCACAGTACATAACCATCTGTCGGTCAGGTAGTCGATCTTGACCAGGCTATGAATGATACAGACTATATCGCTTTCAAATATATATTGATTGTCATATATTCAAGTGGAGATTCCGTTTGGTTTCAGACTTCCGTCAATGACTTAAAAGCACTTTGCACAAAATTTGGGATTAGCAACTTTGCATCAAATAACCCTACCGCAATTTGCGGTAGGGCTTTCTTGCTCGTCGCTACATGATGCAGCCGTCGAGTTGTCGTCCAGGCTTGCCATCGGCTGCTGTACTCAGCAACGCATCCATGTGTCGTTTATGGATTGAGGACCGTACCACTGGGCGGCGCGGTGTAGCTGAGCTGAGTGTGCGGGGTAGTATGAAGGTAGAAGGCGTTGGAGTAGCGACTGCATTGTGGACAGTGGATTGGGACTTACGGAACTAGAAATGTTGACAAGAAGAAAGAAAGACGAAAGAACGAACAACGGAAGTACACGGAAGATCACAGCAACACCGATGCAACCCAAATCCAACAAAACAAACAACATTAACCAACTATATATAATATAATAAAATCAAGTAACACATATATAGAAACCGGTAAGGCTTGTCGGGCGCGACACTGGAACTATAGACGGAAAGCGGAAGCTTAACGCGTATGTTTTAGAATATATTTTCTCTATGCTCCAGGGGAGCGACGAAAGGGCAAACTGTAAAACAAAAACTTTTCATTGGCCAACGTAAAACACAGGACTGTTCCGAATACGAATTCGCAGACATGGACCATATTCGTATTCGTTATTCGCAAGTCCCGACTTGCGCGAAAAATTTTCGAAGATTTTATTCGCAAATTCTGAGTACTGCGAATAAAATTATTCGATTATTCGGCGAATAATTCGCACTAAAATCACGTGCCAGGGTTTCTCACCTAAATTCCCGTTTTTCAGTGTTAAGTTTGGTTCAATACGTGCATTTTTAGGATAGGGTTAGGGTTGGTAGTAGAAACTTTATTCACTACTAGGCAACGAATATTCGGCGAATATATCCGCAAAATTATTCGCACCGTGGATAGGCTGCGAATAATACTCGTTATTCGTTATTCGCAAGAAAAAATGGTGCGAATAATTATTCGCCGAATAATATTCGCAAAACCCAATATTCGGAACAGCCCTGGTAAAACAAAACTTTTAGTAAACCTAACTCAAACAACGTAGACGGCCCGGACGTCACCGAGAGCAACTACCATAGTGACGGACCACACGGACGAGCCCGAGGAGGCCAAGAGAGGGGCGACGGCGGAAAGCGGGGCGCCGGCGGAAAACTGGCGACGGCCTAATTGCGATCAGTCGCGGACCCTAACCACACATCTGGAGCGCCATTGGTGGTGCGCTCGTGACAAAACCTGCGTCGTAACAACAAAAAAAAAGTTCACCTCATACTACAGGTAGCCAGCTAGAGATGGGTAAACTCAACTCCACTTAACTTACAGTGCAAGTTCAGTTAAGTTTAAGTCAAGACCACGGGAAAACTTAAGTTGACTTACTCAACCTCGCAAGTCGAGTTAAGTCGACTTAATCTATGTTTGAGTTAATTTGAGTTAATTTGAGTTAAGTCCACTTGAGTTAATATTTTCTTAGAAATCTGGATGAATCAAGAAAAATTAGATGCAATATTAATTCATAAAGGAAATTAGCTTGCTTTCAGAACGGAAACCAACAGTTCAGCAACTCAATATCATTGCTGCCGCTTCTTCTGCATCTGACTCTAAATCATTCGCTTCTCTTGAACAATCCAGACTCTTCAGGCATATGCATGCCTCAATGGTTTTATCACCCAAGCGGGTCCTGCGACCTGTAATAAGATTGCCACTTCAGAAAAAGCTCTTTCCGACGGCACGGAGGACCCAAGGACGGCCAAAAGATCTCGCGCAGGCACACGGGCATGATTCTTGTAATCATGCCCGTGTCTCTCATATATGCTAAACTTAAACTTTCCAGGCAGCTAAAGTTGGGTTACTCACTCAATATCTCCAGTTAAGTTAAGTCGACTTACTCAAGGTCTCAAGTTGAGTTAAGTTTGGTGGCCGAACCTAAGGTGAAGTTAAGTTTAGTTCAAGTTAAGTCGACTTAAGTTGACCAACTTATGTTTACCCATCTCTATAGCCAGCGGCATCTGAAGCGCGCGTCCGGAGATCCCTAACCTTTAGGTCATAACATGGCACAGCCCATCTTGACCATGTAATGAACTCCACGGCCACTTCGTCGAAAATTTAAGATCTATTCTACTTCTTATTAGATGTCTCCATTGACTTCGACTGGGAGATTTGGTGTAAGAACTTGCCCGTGTCAATTGGACTTTGGCAGAAAGAACTATATATTTATTGTCGACAGGCATCGCCCCTGACTGCGGGTCTGATTGTGGACCTGGGAAAGCTGGACTGACATTCAACATTCTCGAGCGCGACACATTTTCGACCCAGAGCGTGTTGAGAACACTGTCGGGGACGTGGACCTTTTTCTGCATGTTGACTCCCCAGAAGACAGAGTAAAGGAGAGATATATGTTCCACAATGTAGCTTTTGGTATGTAGCTTTTGGTATGGACGTCGTACGGGTGCTTGATGAAAACAAATATAGAGCTGCTCAGAAACTCTTGCGCGGTCAGGGCGAACACGAATGACAGTGAGAGTAGGACCGTGCCGTCGGTGGCCAATATGGTGCCAACGTTCTGGTTGACCAAGGCGATGAGGATGAATCTGGCCGAAGACCTGCGGTTTAGGGTTAGTGACAGATCACATGTTACATCGCAATCCCGTTGTCGTCTCAGAGAGCAACAATTGCTTGTTGATGTCGATCATCACCATGGCGGACTGACAGGCATGAATACTTAGCGCGATCTCGATATTTCTGGCTATTTCAGGCAGAATAATCAGCTTCTGCGCGCGTCATCGGTTTCCTAATCCGAGTTCTTAATAGTCACGAGCTACCTGAGTAGAGGCGCCGAGGCGTCTTTTACCAGGATAATTGGATACACCGTTCCGACTCTCAGGCCGCATAGCAAGACTTGTAAATAATAGTAGAGTGCTTAAAATATTAAGCACTGCAAAGCTCGCGACGAGACAGGGGAGGCTGTGATCAAGAGTGACCACAACTGTGCTGCATATGCTCGAGATTACCCGAGTTGCGTTTTGGGTCGATCGCGCATGTTAGCATAATAGGCACGTGTATGGCTTGCATGAATTGATCGCAGTAATGCAGTCATTCTGGTAATGATTCGCCTTACACATGGTGACTACTCATGGAGATATTATCCCATTAGGTACCACGATGAAGTCAGACTATGCTGCATGCTTCCGCAATTTATATAGAGCTAGTTAATATCCTTGGAACTGTATCGATCTTAGTGATCTTCAGATTTCCGGTCCTTCTTTTAAGTCCATTCTTATTTTTATACACAGTTCCACGCGCACATTAAGTCATGACAGACCCCACGGCTCTCCATGCTGGTAGTATCCTTGGAGATGTCGCTAGCACATTGCGCACCTTTGTTGGATGGATGGCTCCCCAGCCGGAGGCCAATCATGGTCGAATCACGCATTTGATAATATTCTGCGACGGTACTTGGTGCGGCAAAGAAACGAACACAAGGACAAATATCCACATACTCGCGGAAATGGTTGGCCTCAAGCCGCATGGTTTCCAATGGGAGAGGGAGTTGCATAGGGACAGATTCAAGGCGCGCTATTTCGACGGAATCGGCCTGGGCAATACTGTTGCCGCGTATCTCCTCAATGGTGCCACGGCCAATGACATCGGGCAAATGTGCATGGAAGTCTATAAGTACATCGTCGAAAACTACGAAGACGGCTGCAAGATTTGGATGTTTGGATTTAGCCGCGGAGCGTACACTGTGCGCTGCGTCGCAGGCATGATCAACAACTGCGGAATAATCGACCGCTCGCAAAAAGTACAAAAGGAGGAACGTGAGAAGCTGTGCAAGGAGGTATACAAGATCTATTGCAGTCCGTACAAGGAAGACAGGCCCAATTCTCCCAAGAGCATAGCGTTCAGCAAAATCTTCAGCCGGGCAGTGGACTGCCCCATCGAACTTCTTGGCATTATCGATACTGTGGGCAGCACTGGGTGGCCATCTTTTGAAGCCGGAAATGGACCAGTATATCCTACACTATGGGACCAGGTGGTGTCGAATCAGGTAGAGAATGTCTATCACGCCGTATCCATCCATGACAGGCTATCACTTTTCCAGCCATGCCGGGCGCTTGCCGACGAGACAAAACCAAGACATCCGAGGGTTGAGGAGAGATTGTTCCCCGGCTGCCACTACGACCTTGGAAGACAGAGATTCGGATTTCTGAGAGAATTTGCAGGGAGCATTGTAGAAGGGACCGTCAACGCGCTTGCATGGCCGGTCACTCGTGAACTCAAACCGAACGAAGTCCTGTCTAATCTAGTGCTCATCTGGATGCTCGAAAAGATTAATAATCCTCGTCTCGCAAATCGCCGCATCTTCGGCAATGTCGACGAAAAGATCCGCGAACTGGATACGCAGATCAGGAACAGGGAAGTCCCTACTGGAAGCGGTGATGCGTACGACAAACTCCTGGATTACGTGCCCTTCGGGTACATTGTGAATGTCTTATCGCTCAAGGGCCTGCCTGGTGGTCCTCGAGCCTATGCGGATGGACTGATCAAGTTGCTGCTTGTCGTTCGAGACCGCAGGATCCCAGATGTAGGCGCAGATGTGTGCGACTACGAGAACTTCTACGAGCAAGGCGGCCAGCGAAGCGACCAGCGACTCAATACCCTCGCGGAAATCACCGACAAAAGGTACCCGTCCAAGACTTACGACACATTCAAACTACTCCACGCGAGGGAAACGGATCTGAAGACGGAGGAAGAGAAAGCAGAAGCGGAGCAGAGGAGGTCGCAACAGCGAGAGCAGGGTGAGCGACACATTCGAGAGCCGGTCAGACAGACTAAGCAACATCTGCCGGCGGACCACGACCAAACGTTGCCGCAGAATCGACCCGATGCTACTACCGCCGTCGTCCAGAAGGCTGGTCCTGCGGAACCACAACGTTCTCAGATGAACCAGGACCAGAACCAGAACCAGGGGCCAACCTCGGACGGAACTGGCTGCAACGGTAGTCAGGGTTCATGATCCGCGCCGGGCACGTGATACTACGCAGATCCGCTCAAAGGGCTGAGCAGCCGCTGAAGCCTATTTAGGGTTTCAGGCGTCTGCACATTGGGTGGCTGATCGGAAGTTGCGACGTTTTCTTGTCCTCC
Organism: Lipomyces lipofer; assembly: GCA_003705915.2. Taxonomy (NCBI): domain Eukaryota; kingdom Fungi; phylum Ascomycota; class Lipomycetes; order Lipomycetales; family Lipomycetaceae; genus Lipomyces; species Lipomyces lipofer. The sequence continues at coordinate 39,122 of PPJX02000103.1, read as the reverse complement.
GTGTAACGTGTTTCGTTAAGTGTCTTGTGTCTGTGGTGGAAAGTGGCAGCGAGATTCTCTTAGTGATGATAAGCCTTCTTAGCCAAGGGAGAATGTTGATCACTATGTTGAATAGTGATGAGGAACCTAAAGAAAAATTATACTATCACTCACTAACAGTGCCTTGCACTTGTCTAAGGTTAACATGACAATCCGTGCACTTGCACGTGCAGGAATTTCAAATTAGCAATTCTGTATTTGTTCTTGGGCAACGGCGACTACACCAAAGGATTTATTTCCCACCGAATTGGAAGCGCTCAAATGATTTGCACGCACCTTTCTAAGCCCTAATTCAACACACCGTCACAGCTGTAACACTATGAGGGTTAGGTATCTGGTTTTCAGCCTGGCAGCCAACCTGCTGCTAGGGCTCTCGACCGGTTGCAAAATCCGGTCCCGACCCCATGACCGAACCGGATTCCAGGTCTGACCCGAACTGGACCGCTTTATTAGGGAGGACTGTCGACCTTAGCTTAGGCTACCAGCCTCTGAACCGAATCAGTTTAATGAGACCGGTTGGTATTCACTGTATAAAACAATATTCAAAAAATACAACTATAATATTAAAAACAAAACTATAATATTAAAAATAAACTGCAATATTAAAAATTTAAAACTAAACAAACATCAAAGTTCACATTTTCTCGTCATAAGACGATGTCTGAGAAACATGAGAATGGAAAGTGGTGGAGCTCAACGAGCTCCTCCGAACTGCGACCACGTCCCTCCCCGTTGAGAAGAGCGTTTCGACCGACACCGACGAGGCCTGTACGCAAAGCAAAGCACGGGCCGCTAGTGCCATCCTTGGAAATGCCACGCGGTTGGCTTTCCACCATTGCAATAACTGTTTGCCATCAGCTATGGCGACATTTCTCAGAGGTGGGTCGCGAAAGTACCTATCTATGTCCGAAGACACCAAATCCTCGTCGTCTGTCAGTATTCCTGTATCTGACAGCAGTTGTCTTTTCAGGCTTAGTGTGCGCGATCGTTTCGGCTCGGTTCTAACAGACTCTGTGGGTTTGTACCCATATGCATCGCACCATCGCGACAGTTTCTTCTTTGACTGTGGACAAGATAGTGCCTGTGGCAGGACCATCCGAAAGAAAGACAACCTGAACTCCGGATCTAAGGCCATAGTAGTTTCATACAAGTCCAGGCAGGATCCCAGCACCCAATTATTCTACATATTTACCTGTGGTAGATTGAATACAGCAAACGAAACCTTATATTCTAGCTAAACCATACCAGTTCCTACGACCTCTATTTATACTTGAGATCCGGTTATCAGGAACCTTCTAGACACACAAAACAGAATCTTCCAGATATTCCATCTACTCCTCATTGCGTCATCCTTAACCTGTGACAAGCTACGATCGTAGGCTAGTTGTTACGAGGACTTTGGACTTGATCAGGGTATGGTGCACAAAACGAAGATCCGATTAGCTAAAGAACAAATATCTACCACAAGGGAGATATGGGATCCTTTATGGAAACCCGTATTCTACATGAAAGCCACACGAGAAAGGAACACGGAAAAGAAAATCGAATTGATTGGGGAATAAATCATAAACATTGTGTGCATTGTATGAAGTCTCTGCGTTGGGCGCTTCGGTACGGTTGCTGCTGGGAGAATTCCGGCGGTAACTGTGGGTACCACGCCCGATGGCATTTTTGATATTTTGTTTCATTGGCATTTTTGATATTAATCATAATATTTATTGTCAGGATTGCGACAGGCATCGCCCTTGACTGCGGGTCTTGATTGTGGACCTGGAAAAGCTGGACCGCCATTCAACATTCTCGGAGACTGACATGGAACGCTGGATGAATTCGCATGCTGCTGGATAGATCATGTTTAAGCACGTTTGACGGAGAATGGACCTAGTTTCTTGTAGATGGACGCGCCGTGATAATATTGCGACGAAGGAGGCGGACTTTGAGACCGGTTCGCTAACAATAGGACTTCAGCGATCGACTCGTCATTAGGTTTGCTGGATAAGTTTTTGTGTCCGATTGTGCTTGTTCCGTCACTTCTCTGTGGTTAACGCGCCAGCCGGCATTGGAAAATTGCTCAGATAATCTCTGCGGCTCATGAAAATGCTTACCCTAGCCCGCCCTGGGGAGATCGCAGAGGCTGGAATCTACCCTGCCGCTCACTAGTTGACTATATTGCAGATAGTTCCCAATCATCTATTACAGTCTTTAATAGGCTATTACAAATTGCAAAAGTCGTACCGTTGGAGTCGTCTTATTGCTATTTTGGTCCAATGTCATAAGACCCGCAGTTCTCATCCCTAAAACTCCATGCAGTCTGAGTTGGACGAGATAATAACTCCCGGCTATTGCTGCTGTTGCTGGCGTCTTAATTTTCGACGCACATGTTACATTTTCTCGCCCGCCTTGAAGTAGTAATCCACATCTTCCCATTCCTCGTAGAATGCCTGGAACATCTTGATACCTAGTGGTATGTCGTGGCTGCCCGTGCACGCACGAATTGAGTGCATAGACAGCTGCGGAATGCCAACGTCGATAGTTCTGCACCCAAGCGAAGAAGACAACATGGGCCCAATCGTGCCTCCGGACCGGGAATCGTTTCGGATCTGGAAGTACTGGATCTTGTTGTTCGTTCTCCTGGCGATCTCCTCCATAAACGCGGCCGACTCGGCGTCCGTTGTCATATGCCCGTTCGGATCCCAGGGAACCGTGATGCCAACATTGAGCTTCGGGGTGTGGTATTGTAGGTACGCGTACGTGAAGTTGGGATTCACGGCATGCTTGACGTCCGCCGAGACGAGGAACGAGTTAGCGTATGTTTGTTGGATAGTAGCTCCGTTTCCGAGTGCCTTCACGATGCGTGTAAGCGTGCCTTCGAGCAACCCACCCTTCGCGCCCTGCTTGAGCAAACTGCCAATTTCCTCATTATCGAAAAACGCTGCGACGTTAATACTGCTAGCCGTGGCCGCGAATTCGTCCGCCGAATTGAGCAATCCCTGCGCAGCAGCATAGCAGCACATCTTGTCGTCAATGCGCGGGCAAAACAGGAAGTCGTGCTCGAGCCCCCCGATAGTACCCTTCTGGGTGTCAAAGAGCTCGAGATCAAAGTTCAGCAAGTCTCCGACCTCGACTCCGAGTTCGCCTGCGATTACCCGCAGCAGACGGATATTATGTTTCCCAGCTAACGGTGCATTGATTTCTTCCTGGCGGAGCTCGTTCTCGGACGGGTCTGAGGGCTCGAGTGCTATTACGGGTGTCGTGTTGGTTTCCACGTTGAACGGGCCTTGGGCTGGTGCCCCAAAGTGAGGTGCCAGTGTAGGGATGCGCGCGACAGGGTATGGAATGTGGAGGAGCTTGGTCTCAATCGCGCCATCAGCTCTCTTGACGATAACCCGGCCGCCGAGTCCCAAATCGCGATCCCACCATGTGCTATACGCGTCAACCTCAGCCAACGCTAACCACCTCAAGAATACTCACTTTGTCATCGTGCCCGAATATGGCGCCGCGCCTATCTGGGTGTACCCCTCCACGACAGGCTTCTTGGAAATAGGTTTGATCCTCGCCGTGAGAGCGTCAATGTGCGCAGCGATGATACCCGCGCCATTCCCAGCTTCGTACTTTCCGCCAATAACAAACGCAATGATGCACGACCCGTTGCGCGTGGTGAAGTACTTCCCTCCCTTGCGCAGTTTCGGCGTCCACGACTCCCGTTCCGGCAAGTATGCGAACCCGTTCTTGGAATAGAGCTCCGCAAAGTACTCGGTCGCGTGAAACACAGTCGGGTTTTCGTAGATGAAATCGATGAACTCTTGCGTATATGGGTTCACTTCCTTCGTCTTGGGCACTGAGGGCCTTATACGCTCCGAAGGCATGTACGCAACTGAATCTGGTAGTGGAGGCTGGTCGTAGATGTTGACGTCATGCTGCGCCGCTCCGTTCGCTGCGTCAAATGTTCTAGACAATGTCCCAGAGGCATTCTGGTAGAAATTGTAGAATTCAGGAGGAACACGCATTCTACTCGCTTCGATTGATGGGTATGTTCGAGTCCGGTATGGTCAATTGTTGAGCGGGCAATCGAGTCGTCATCGATAAATTACTCGCGTGCACCGACAGTTGCGCAAATATGCCATAAATGACTTTTTTGAAGTAGTTCAAAAATCAGTGGGGCATTTTATCTCAGTGAAGGAATGTACGAAGGAAAGAGCTCGAGTCTAACTGATGATGCAGATTTTCATGGCACCCGAACTTGGAAGCTCAACTTTGCGTGAATGGCTGTGAAGGACGTAGTGAGTTATATATATCACTTCACAACACGCTTATTTGTCCATGCTATGCGCCACAGTCGTTTGATTGCGGATCCTCATCCCGCAACTGCGACGCCACCACACCACTTGGGGACGCTGTCGAAGGCATGTGGTATATGACACAAATATGCATATTCGGGCATTTCCAGAGTACGCTGAATCTTCTTCGTTCATAGCATCACATGCCCTCTAGCGGTCTTGACAGTATCTCCAGGTGCCAGAACCTTTTACTCTTAGGCATCCATAATAATCAGCATATAGGTCGATATTCCCCGCACTAGTCATTGCCGTTGCAATCAAAAGGCAGGTCGTCCGTGATATCTGATGTATTTTGTGGTAACCATCGTGGTTACTATTGAACTTGTTCAAAATATACACTGTTAAATCTCTGTGAATCGCAGTAGGATGTGAACTGTATAGCATGGCCCGCTCTCCTGATATTAATTTGGAATGTGACCGCGTCTGATGGTAAATTTGCGTCCGAAGAATGATGAGATTTTGAAACGAGTCGTCGATTCATCGCGCCTTGAAAAGAGTGACGAGTAACTTCAGCATTATTATTCTGCGTGCGAGTGAGCCAAGTCTTCAGTGCGTTAGTGTTGAGAAACAACTGGCCCTCTTTGAGAAGGTTGCATATCATAATGACGGACAGTTATAAATGGGGAGTTGTCGTCAGTCAGATCCTATGAATAAAACTATGAGGTTGCTTGCACTGACATCTGGTTAGGGTTAAATAAATACACAAATGCACCACCTCCTCGATCTATCGAAGCCTGACCTCGTCTATGCCGCTATCATACACTTAACCCCGCTTATCGGACTACTACACCGCCTGACGGCCTGAATTCGCTCATGTGGTTATCACCATGGCACCACACACGCAGGACATACTTGATCGACCGGCGATCTCAAAGATCGAGTCATCTGGGTGAAGAAGAGGTCTGGGGGCCGAGAAGAGGAGGAGCGGGGGTAATAATTAGACCTTAGGACGTGTGTTCACGTACTTTTTGCATCTATGAGTTTAATGTCATTCGTTTACTTTGTTCCGGTCGGCAAAATGTAAAAGACCGGCCACACATTGTATATTGCCCTCCAACCAATGGCAAAACGTCCCAGATAGACTAATAGATGACCTGTCTGAAATTGGCTCAGCTACGATGCGTGACTACATTGATACAAATCTCGCTAATGGTTTCATGCTACCTTCGACAGTACCGGCTGGTGCGCCTCACTTGTTCGTCAAAAAGAAGTGCACTTCGAATAACAATTAGTGGGGTTCGGTTTGACGAATGCACCTGCAACTTCGCAGAGCTACATTGACCAGGCGCTTCGTGAGTATATCGATCAAATATGCCTTACTTAATTGAACGACAGTCGCCCTCAAATCGCTCTGCGGCATATATTACTTCTTAACGATTGAAGGCAGACGGGCACACGGCGCTTGCTGTGACAAGCCTCCAGATGGGTCAAGACGGTAGCCTCGATTGCGCGGATCTACTGGAAACGTAGAGCTCAGCTAGTACCGAAAACAGAAATAAGGCAAGGATATAAATGAATATGAAAGCCAAATCTTCTTCTAAATCCAAAGCACCGCTGAACGCTGATGAGTAGAGCAGCAGACCCGTAACGGCAAAGGAAAAACAAACTAATGCTCGCAACGTTGGGGTCCTATCAGCGCCTCGCTCAACGCGCTCAATGCATATGCAACGCGTCACGAGAGAATCAGCACAATCTGATCCACCGGCTATTCGAATTCCACCTTCGTATAATCATTTGGATGGATGCATTAGGCGAGGACGATTTTGGCTATTCCTCGTCCGATGACAACGCGCTCCTGCAACTAGACACGGTCGAAAGCGACCCGATCTCACGCGTACCGTCATCCGCGTCTTCACGAACTTCTGCGTCAAGCTCGACGATAACGCCTTCTCCACCAACAGCGATGCGGGGCCGCCAACTCGATCTGTTTGGCAGGGCCGTTGGAAACCTCGCGGCTTCGACCAGTCTTGCAGCAGCACGCGCCCCGTTCGTGGCGAGATCACCGCGAGAATTCATTCCACTGTGGACACCGCGGCCAGCGTATTCACACCACACACTAGTGGCGTCGACGCTTAGCACGTTCGTGTACCCGACCAACGTCCCCGTTAGAAAGTATCAACAAACTATCGCTGAGCGCGCTCTCCTCTCCAATGTTTTGTGTTCCCTCCCCACTGGTCTCGGAAAGACGTTGATCGCTGCTGTCGTGATGCTTAATTGGTACCGATGGACGACTGACTCGAAGATCATATTTATGGCTCCCACTCGACCACTGGTCGCGCAGCAGGCAGAAGCTTGTTTGAAGCTTGTTGGAATCCCTCGCGAGGACACGGCGATGCTGGTTGGGACTAGTGCAAGTCCTGCAGTGCGCGACGGGGAGTGGGACTCGAAGCGTGTCTTTTTCATGACGCCACAGACCTTAGATAATGATTTGAAGCGCGGAGCAGTGGATCCGAAAAAGATTGTGTGTTTGGTGGTCGACGAGGCACATCGCGCGACCGGGGAATACTCATACGTTCAAGTCGTACGATTCATATCTCGGTTTAACAATGAATTCAGGATTCTGGCACTTTCGGCGACACCGGGTTCGACTGTCGAGGCTGTTCAGCAGGTTATTGGGAACTTGTCTATCTCGCACGCCGAGATTAGGACAGAGCAAAGTCCTGACGTGATAGAGTACGTGAGGGGCACGGAGGTCGAGCATCTTTCTGCTGGCATGTTGGACGATGCAGAGGAACTGATGCGCTACCTCTCGGATTCGATCGCACCCTTTTTGAAGGAACTGAACAATGTCGGCGCCTGCTTCGTTCAAGACCCCGTGAATCTCACTCTCTATGGACTGTTGAAGGCGAGAACGGACTTCAGGGCTACCACAGCTGCGAAGCGCGGGAATGAGGGATTAAAATGGAAAGTCGAGGCGCTATTTCATTTGCTCATGCCAATCGGTCACGCAATATCGCTACTAAAGTTTCACGGAATAAGACCGTTCCGGGACTACCTTGTCCAGCTCGAGGCGGGGTACACTACGAGCCTCAGTACCGGGAAGGCCAAGAAGCCCGGAAAGTTCGCATCGCAGATGCTTCAGGATCCGGCATACAAGCGACTGAAGGCCCGAGCCGATGAGATTATCAACGCAGTCGACAGCTTTGTCAGTCACGAGAAGATTAATCTGATGGTTGCGACGTTGGTGGATTATTTTTCAGATGGTAATGTCATTGCGGATCAGTCTAAAGTCATTATCTTCTGTGAATTTAGGAATTCAGCATCAGAGATTTTAAGGGTGCTGGGTACAGTCGAGAATGTCAAACCGCATCTCTTCTTTGGGCAGGCGATAAACAACGATATTAACGAAGGCGGGAATGGAATGTCGCAGAAAGAACAGCAGCAGGTATGCCGATATTTTCGTATTTCCGTTAAACTTCTACCACTAACATGTGTAGGTCCTATCCGACTTCGGCGAAGGCAAATACAATACCCTGATTGCGACCAGCATCGGCGAGGAGGGTCTCGACATCGGCCAAGTCGACATGATCATCTGCTATGATGCCTCCGCCTCTCCGGTACGTGTGCTCCAACGCATGGGTCGCACGGGCCGTTTCCGCAAAGGTCGGATCGTCGCGCTCCTAATGGACCAGGAACGTTCAAAGTGGGACCAGGCGCTGCTCAAGTACCAACAGATTCAGGACGCGATCTGCAACCGGGAGCATTTCAAGTTTGATCCGTGTGCGAGGATAATTCCCGAGTATGTCACGCCGCGGATAGATTTGCGTAAGATTGAGATCCCCAAAGAGAATAAGACTCCTCCTGATATTGTCACGACCGCGAGCGCGAGAAAGATGGCGAAGGCGAAGAAGGCGACGAAGGCAGTCAAGAAGTTCAATATGCCGGATAACGTTAATACGTTGTTCACGACTGCTTCTAGCCTATTGGGCAGCGAGGACTGCAAGTTGATTTCGTCTCCGCCGAAGAAGCGTGGGCGCCCACCGAAGAATGATCAGGAAAACTTGGACCCTGCAGCTTCATCTCCAACCGTCACAAAGAGGCGGAGGAAGCCGTCAATTCCAGGTGATGGGCTAGCGAAGTCGCAAGATGAGATAGGGAGGAATTCATCGTACGGTCTTCTCAATCCGAAGCAGGACGAGGAACTCAAGCGGAGGTATGCCACGACATACAGCAACGACACCCACATTGAGAACAAAGAATATGATCCCATTGAATGCATTGCGAAGAATCACGGCAATCCAACAGATGCCCGGATACCGCACTCCAAACGTACTGAACAACTGCAGAGGCTGGTTAATGATATGCGCAGTGGTATTGACATAGTTGCTGCTGCGAATGGCGACGAGGTCCCCGGAGACTGGGACGAGAAGTCGATCGTCGTGGGCACATGCATGCCAAAGGAGAAGGCCACACATAATAGTGCCCCTAATAAGGCAAAGCTTATAAATCTAGATTTGGAATTTCCAGCAGCCAGTCAATCCAGTGAGATGTTTGATCTCAGCGACGCCGAGAATGTGAATGTCGCGGACTTGATCAGGGAACGCGGCGCTAAAGTGGAGGATACTGATTAATGGGAGTTACTCTGTATGTTATTAAACTTTTTTTTTTGGTTGGGATTATTGCGGGTTCATGGATGACTTAGACGTGTACATAGACTGATAAATAAGATATAATTAATTATGCTGCTCCACGACAAATTTCACTTTGTCATTGTAATTGACGAGCGCCCCAATTGTATCCCATCAAGGCGGACAAGTACCAAAACTGGGAACGTCACATGGAGCAAAATCTGGGAAGTACAACTGACAATCAGTCTGTGACCGCCGTATGTTTACTGCATGTAATGGTGCAAAATTTAATTACTGGACATGCAAATTGAATGCACGAGAAGCGCATCACTCCGTCATATGACGTGACGTCTGTTCCAAATAATAACGAAACACAGAGGAAGATGGAATGAACGATTTAAAGTGAAAATTGCAATTCTTTTTGAATGACATAACTCCCAACATATATATCCATACACCCTCAGGAAAACCCTCAAAACCAGTTCAAAGACAGTAATATATAAAATCCACAATCATCAAGATTCTGCGCAGGCCAAAACTCTAGCACACAAACGACGATAAATGTCAACATCTGCTGCATCAGCTATGCAAGCAATGGATGATCCTCTTCCACGAGTACTAAACGGTAATGTTGCGCCACTGAAACGTATGTGTTACATCACAAAAAGACTAAGCACAAAATTGAAGATGTGATCACAAAACGTATGACCCAATGACCAAATACTTAAAATCGAAGCTGGAGCGGTTCTCAAGTCGATAGCTGTAACGAATTCTATTATTGATGGGCGCGTCCATTAGATCATTTTCACTTCGGACTAGTCCAATTCCTCATATTCGACGGATGTGCCGGCTGAATCCCAGAAGATGCCGATTCTGAAGTACTATTACTGCTACTGCTGTAGTTGTGATGGAGTCCGAGACCGAGGCCAACCGCGAGAGCCAAGCTGAGGATGATGATCAAGGACAGGAAAAGCAGGCCAGCTGAGCGGGGTCGCATTCCCATGATCTTGCGTTTCACGCACTCGGCTTCGCCGGCATCACGTTCTTTGTCTGTCAGGTAGGAGAGGTCGGGCGAGGCGTGAAGCACATTGTTCTTCAGAGCGGGTGCTTGAGCAGCGGCGGGAAGAGACACCTCTGCAAGTGTGGTGGCGCTTGAGACGGAAGACGCGATTGGTTCCAGATTGGAAAGGGACTATAGTAGCGGTTAAACAATCTTCTAAGGAAAATGAAGGACAAGAACATACTTCGACAGTGGGGTTTGACATGGCGAGTATGGACCAATGGAGGAAGACGTTAGAGTAGCTGCAGGTAGATGAAGCACGAGTAAGAAAGTCTAAGAAACTACAGTTGATAATGACACGAGAACAAGAGTCTTCATAGGAAATACCAAGGCATTTTATATATTTCAGTACAGAGCGGAACTTAAGCAGACGAAGACAACAAAGACCCCAAGACGCGTTTCGTGCAGGAACGCGTCATGACGTCGACGCCAGACGCGTAATTGCCAGTAGAGTCATGTCTCGCATCCTGAGAAGACAGAGTAAAAACAATGCCAAATGGTAAGTGCAAGTTCTACGAAATTGCCGTTTTCAATCAGTCACAGGCAGATGCTAAGCGGTGACTAACTCGCTAAAGTGCACGGCAATTGCTAGCCGAAACTTTATTGCTCACTTTAAATGAAAGAATTACTCAGTCCACGCAAATAGTAACAAATCAGAATATAAGCCTCGCCAAGTGCTGATATCATTTTTAAAATTTAAGAATATTTTCAATTCCACTGTTCAACGACAGTTTTTGGGGAGACTTTGCCCAGTGGTGAACCATATTGTTGATGCCTCTCGCGCCTTGTGTGTAACAAGGCCAAGTGGCACCCTCGCTAGTTGACATGCCTGTAGATGACGTGTTCTTTTCCTTTCAATCCCACAAGTATACCTACATAGTGATAACCGTGCCCAAAAAGCAAGAATAGGGCGTTTGGTGCTAAATCAGCCATGCGGGTGAGAAACACGGCGTGATGTGGACGATGACGCGTTCGCGGCCGCACCCCGTCAAGTTCGTTAAGCTAACACGTAGTTAGTGGGATCCGTAGCCCTGTGGGTCGTCGAAGGACGCGAGAACCTGCAAACTCCTCAGTCCTCACGACAGGTTTCAAATACGAACTAAATTGGTTTGGCTCCTTCGGGACTTCCGTTGTTATCCCTAAGTATGGTGGCCCATACGGCATGCTTCCTCCCCCGCGGAATTTCATCAACTCCAATTTCATGGCTTTAAATTCACCCCAGCCACCATGCTAAATATGCTACCTAGTCCGTCAGTCAATGATTCATTTGTCAAATTAGAATTATACTCTTTATACATAATAGTTTATTAAATATTAATTAGATTAATGCCTGAGATATATAACCTCCAAATTGTGCTCAGTATTTCAAACGTGCTGTTGCCATAGTGGATGCTATAAATTCCTGTATACCACAGAATTGCAGAACTAATGCAGCGGAGCCTAGACACGTCACCAGGTAGGCTGACTCATACATGAATGCTAGTTCCGAACTGACAGATCTTGCGTACATAGCAGGTGACTTCGGCGTGAAATGAGCAACTTATACTATATTACAATAAACTATGATACAAATGTCATAAAAGTACAAAATTTCGCGAATATATGTACAAAATCCAAAACCGTCCAACATCATCCCACAAACAAATACTCAGTGTAGTAGGATTCAAAAATCCGAATCGTAATCATTCTGAAGCAGCAACAACTCATCTCTGAGATATTGCGGGGTGCGTGGCCGATCCATCTCTTCACCACACACAGTGGCTTTTTCTACCTTCTTCTCGCTCTCCTCTGCTCCATTCCCATAGCTGTCATTATTCCCGTTATTATTTGCATTCGGCTCCTTCAGTCCATTCATAACCACCCTGCTATTTGCAATCCACTCCTTCGCCTTCCTATCCCGGTCCTTCTCTTCCTCGACCTCGTCCTCGGCGTCAAGCCCATCACAACCTAGCATCGCCAGTCCCTCAACTCGAAACTGGGCATCAATGTGACCTGAACCCGATACGTCGATCAACATATCCAACAACCGTGCATTTTCGGCGTTGAGTCGCCGCATGGTCTGCTTCGCAGCCACGTCCAGAACGTTCAGCTCCTCGTTTTCTCGCATTACCGTGTCGAACCGGAGGCGCAGCTTTCGGTATTTCTTGCGAAACGATTTGTATGGCTGACGGGTTGAGCCATGTATTTGTGAGGACGGTGGAGGCTGCTGCGGCGGCGGCTGAGAGTGCTGTCGAGAGTGGTTGTATGACTCGGTAGGTGCCGAACCCAAAGAGTAGGGCTGCATGGAAAGATTCAAATGAGCAGTAACCGCGGGCAAGTCGAATAATTCCTGAGGCACACCGTGACTGTCGGACATGTTTGATGATGAGGATGGAGGGAGGTCACTTTGCTGCTGTGTGGCCGACGGGGACAAAGGATGTTGAAGGTTCGGCGCAGACTGCGGCGGCGGCGACGCGAGATCGGAGGTTAAGAACGATGACCGAGACTGAGACTCGGCCATACTTCGTGCTCTTAAAAAAAAGTCGGGTCGTCTCTGGCTTGCCGGCTGTGAGTTCTAACGGGGCTCGGAAGTTGCTCGTTGCCATGAAGCCAGGATGGACTTGTGGAGCAGATCGATATACCCTAACCTTTGAAGCTCGCATCAGGACGCTGAACTATAGAGCCCAAGTGGCCAAAATGGTGCATATTCGCAATATCTGCGGAGTATGCCAACCAACGTGTACAGTTATGAACTGTTCTTTGCCCGCGAATAGTTGCTGATTATAGAGCAACTCATCAACATTCAGCGTCATGATGTGTATTATTTAGAGTTACTTTGGTGATGGAAGGCCCTCTTGGTATGATTAGAGTAATCTAGGCGTTAAAAGTTCTGATGCATAATCGGACAGCTGAATTACTTACTGCCCTAGGAACGATTATCGATCGCCTACGCTCAGAAAATTTCAGCCATCAGTGAATGTACGTCATAGCATAGTCCGAATAATACAGGCAGTAAGTATTTGGTGATTTGATCATGCTGGGGCGGTAAGGGACTTGTCCGTCTGTGGAATATTTGTATAGGCTGCTCGCCGTTTGCTGTTGATTACATTGTCTATGTTAGAGATAATTGGGCATGGTGTATGTAAGTAAGCATATTATGCATTCCCGACATAATACAATCAATGCCGAATGTAAGTTTTCAAGATGCTTCACTTACTTTGATATCTCGTGTCTCTGTTACAATTCCATGCTACATGATATACAATGCAGAATAGCCAATACCTGACAACAACACAACAGGGACAAAGAAGCCCAACAATTTAAACTCCTTCATATACTAACACCGTATCATCCATACTTCCCGAAACGCCTTCCGAATGTACCACGTCGATTACTCCGCAGATTCGTCATTATCAACTACTGAGATTCCATTTACTCCTTAGACTCTTTTTTCTTAAAGAGAGCGGCCTGTAAGTGTAGCCCTTGTGCAGTTCACGATGCCACTTGGTCTCGGAAGCGGCTGCTGCTGCGCAAAAGTATTTCGTGGAGTCACTCTGCATCCTCCAGACAGCTCCAGCAACACTGTTCATATGCCTCATATTATTGAAGAGACCCCGCTCACGGTCCAAGCCCGCGGCAGCACGATTGCAAAACGCCCTCTTGAACACAATGAATGAATTGTGCTCCCGAATGGTGTCCGACGGATCTTCGAGGTTGTCTACTGACTTCTTTTGAGTGTACCACAGGGGAGTGACGACGATATCGAGGGTATTACTGTTCCCGTTTCCGTTTTTAAATTGTTTGAGAATGCTATCGACTATCTTCTCGGTGAGTACGTCCTTTGGATCTTTGCGTTTACCAGAGCGCCTTCTGGAATTACCCGTCACGATGTGTCTGAGTATGTAACCGGCGGGCTGAATGTTGAGTGGCAGTCTGAACACCTTGAAATCCAAGTCTTGGGGAACAATATCGATCAACTGACCGCCACGTCGAGGGTTGAAAGCCTTCTCGTGCACAACTTGTGCCCACCAATTGCTTGCCTTGTCTTCGACCTCCGTGGCATAGCTGATTTCGAAGGCTTCGGTCAGCACGTGATCGATTTCCATGCGCCGAGTCGCATTGTTCCATTGCGCTGGCAATGGTCGCTGCTCATTCCCCGGTATAGGGGCTGGCATTTGTGCGATGATAGGCTCCACGAACTGAAAGTGTCGTTGCTGCTCTGGATGCGGACTGGTAAGGGCGGAAACGACAGTAAGCTCCTCGTTTTGCTGGGTCTGAACAATCTGCTGCCATCGACGCGGAATGTCGTTTGGAATCGTGAGTGGAGACGAAGAGGTCGTGGTTGACGGTGTGAACGGGGAAGCTGATTCGACTGGACTCAATGTACGGAAGTCGCCGACGAGGTCAATGAACTCGAGCCCCATTTTGGGCGCCAGCTGTAATTGAACTAACTGGAGTTGTTGATCCTGGTGGCACACAGGCGGTGGTGTATCGAAAAGCCGATATAACGAAGCCAAGCGAGTGAACTCGCTCACAGCATAGGAATCGGGGTCCGAGCCTGAGATTGCAGGTGATGTCCATCCGTCGAAAATACGCTTCTCACCGCATTCTAGCGGAAACGGTAGGTTCCAGATCGTATAACCCGCAGAGACGAGCTGCTTTTCATACACAGTGTGGGGCTCGAGCTGGAGTAGGACACTGGCAGCTGCCTGGTGTTGCGGGCCGACAGATTCATCTTTCATCAAATCCATGTCGAATGATTCAAGCTGATGTGAATCCAGGTCCATTATCTGCTGAAGAGCTTGAAGATCAATCCTTGTTATTGAAAGACAATTGAACCCCAAGTCGTCCGACATGGTATCAGTATCCGTGGGGTAGATGTCACCAGAGACCGACGTCAGCTCCGTGTCTGTGCTCATCTGTGTGTCAAAGCCGTCGGAAGAGAGCGAGGTTGAAGAGCTATCATAGCGCTCCACAGGAGTGCCCAAGGCGCCGAACTGATGCTGGACTTGATAATGCGTGTCCCGTGTGTCATCGTTCACGGACGCCACAGTGAACATAGTTTGATTGAAGGAAGCGGCCGTAACTTCTACTGGCTGGTAATCGCCAGTGAGAGGGTCAAAATTATCCATGGCGACTATTTGGGTAGCCTTTCCCAGAAAGTGCTGAATGCTGAAAGCTAGGAATTACAAACGGAACTGTTCAGATGTGCGAGGAAACGAAACTAAAGAATAGAAAGCAAGAAAGCAAAGGTTCCAGCGGCGTCAATTTCCATTAATATACGCCTATTTTCTCCCGAGTTCGGGGTAATTTCTCCACAAGGGTATGCAAATATATTGGACAGAGTGTCATTAGATCCGCATGATCCGAAAATGGTAAAAAGGCACCACATTTCCTGTCCGATATCGTGTTCCTGAGCTATTTTGGACGCGCCAGAGCCCACGTGGAGATCCACGCCCCTTGTTTGCCGGACCCGATCTTAACCAAGCCCGAAGCATTTTCGTGGTCATCTGGCCAGTTACACTGACGATCACCATGTAACGGACAAATAATTCCTAACGTCCAATCTCGGTAATGCTATATATCTGGTCTCTTTTCTTACTCGTTCCTCGTTGTGGTGATTTTAGAGTTCAATTTAAGTTTCGCGTCCCCGTGCGAGTTCCAGAGTTAACCCTGTCCTGCACGCTTACCCAACGGTCTCCGTGTATCACACCGACGGTCTCCCTGTAGACTGCGATTTTCTCTTTAAATCGTATAAATTTTATTGTTTCGGAGAGTGTAGTTGGTTCTGCACCGCATATAGTCAGTGGTCGATTTCGTTGGCGGCGGTAGGGAACACCCTAACCACCTTGGTGGCGCCGCTGGCTATGCGGCTCAGATATATGGGGTCAATAGTCGAAACAGCGAGACCATACTGATGCTTAGGAGAATCGGAAAGAAATTGCCATTTGCGATTGCCGAGTCTCAGATATACACTACGTACGGTAAAATATACTGCTAGAATAAAATATACTGCTAGAATAAAATGGTGGTTGTAAAGCCTGAAACCAAGACCAGTCAAGTTGGAGATAAACGACACAGGACTCATATCTAGTCATTCTTCTCATGGACACATACTTGCTGAGAGAGCAGCACTTGTAATATCGATGCTTGGCTTCCTCGGACTCATTCATGCCTTTATACCAACAGGGGAACTTGTTTGTTAAGATAGTTTGCGTAATAGCTTGATTGTAAAGATGGAAGCTAGTCAGATTTTCTATTGAGCATTTGGTAATTTCAGATATATTCATTTGTGTAGGAGGAATATTTATGATATCACGTGAAATTTAAATCCTGTCCAGAAGTTAGCATCAAGATGCCTTCATCTATGATATTAATTCTCATTAAAAAATATCGCAAACCTGTATCTGGTAACTACTTAGCATAAGTTCTAAGTTATTTTCACAAATATGCTCTAATCATTTCACAGGAATACATGTCACACATGTAAAAGAAGTTGGCGACGGAGAGCGATTGTTGTCTGCTTTCTTCCCTGCAGTGGCAGGTGTTAGCCACGCGAAGCACTCGATACTGCTTCAGATGAAAACTAGTCATCAAATGCCACTGCCAGTCACCGACGTGAATGTTGATTGCTAGTCGCCATTGTTGTAAGTTTTAGATCTTGCACCAAAAATAGTTGTGGTTGGAAGTTGTGCGAGTATTATTCATTTTCGGCATTTCCATTTGTATATAAGTTGATTATTTCTGTCCCGAACCTGTACCGCCCGTACACATTATCAACTTTGGATTTTATAACACTCCGAAGTAATAATATGACTAGTTGCATATGTGCAAGACGTATAGTAATCGCAAATTGTACTTCAGTCAGACAAGTGCGAAGTGCGAAAGCTCGAAACATTGTTTCTTCTTGCGCCGTCATCGAGGATGTACCACGAAACTGCTCGCCGTCCGGAAAAACGGTACTACCAGCCGAAATAATTCTAAGAGAAGCACATTAAACCCTAAATGACTACCCTAACCCATGACCTTTACGCTTCTAATAGATCCGTCACTTTCTGATAAATCCTGAAAGCCAGAAGGTTCAAGGCAAATTTATCAGGTATCTGCCGAAGCGCTCAGAGTTGCGGACAATTATCAACTATTGAGGAATTACAATTACGAAATGCCTATAGGCACTGACCACTTTGCTCTACCGGACGACACCCCCCACTCGAGTGAGATCACCGTTAACATAGCCGGAATCTTGGTCTATATCTACGGTGTTGCCGAACTTACACCAGATCAGAAGAAGGATGTGACTGTTCTGTTCCACGCTCATGGTCGCACGAGGTCGTATGTCGATGCGGCGCTTCTTGGCCATCAACTGCTATATAATATGAGGCAGAATTGCCATAAGAAGGGGTTCGTGGTCGCCACATTCGATAATCGGAATCATGGCTCTAGAAAGGTGAGCGTGCATGGAACTGGTGTTTCATGAAGATAATAAAGCTAATTTCTTAACAGATTGACGAGGTTTCGATGTAATTGTTCCTGTGGGTACGATTAAAATTTGGTCTAACAATTTAACAGTCAAGCGTGGAATGCAGGAAATGGAAAGCACGGGTAAGTCGTCTTGAGAGTAATAATTGAAGATCAGCGTGTCTTTCCGTATGGAATGCTACTAATTTCTCCTTAGGCAAGATATGCTTTCGATGGTTGGTGTGTTGCGACTAGCCATTTCATCTTAACCGATTCTGACTTCTTTTAGACGGAATCTCCCTAGACTATCAGACCGTCATAACTTACCTTGAGAGCTACGTCGACGAGTTCTTTGTCCCTACTAAGTTCATCGCCTCAGGTGTCTCTCTCGGCGGTCACGTCACATGGAATCTCCTGGCAAACGACCCGCGCATCCAAGCCGGCATCCCCATCGTTGGGTGCCCCGATATGACGCACCTCATGCTCGATCGTCTAGGGGGCTACAAGACCATCGAGGAAGTGCCTGAGGGGACCAAGGAATGGCCTGCAGGTTTGGCTGAGCTCTACGCACAGCGCGACGCAAAGATCACTACGATCAAGGATAAGAAGATTTTGATCCTAACAGGTGCCTTGGATACTCTGGTATCGGATAAGTTCACTAGACCGTGGGTACAAACTTACTCGTCTGTTAGCGACGTCAAATACTTGTGCCAGGATGATGTTGGGCATTGTTTGTCTTGGGAAATGGTGAATATTATAACGGAGTGGCTTGTTCCGTTTTTGGAGTAGAGCACGCAAGTAGTATAAAGATTCCTTGGTTTCCAGTGAATATGGACGTTGGTTTGACTTGTATGTGATTGATTAGCGCCAGTAATAGCTGAGATGCAAATAGTTTCGCTTCACCAGCATGACTGCAACACCTCGTTGAAAACGCGTCGACTACAATTCAAGTTTTAGTACTGTGCCATTCCACAGAATTTCAGATCACTATTGACAAACGCTCATTGACATGGCCTCCCTAATACGGTGAAATCGCACAGATGACAATCATATTTCCGTTCCTGAAGAAGGTGAATGGCAATTGGTTGAGACGCTGCCATCCTGAGTCGGAGTTTGTTCCGTCTGTTTCATGCCCATTTCGAATTGTCTCAATTACTGGACAATACGCTAAATGCTGATAACTGCATTAATAGTGAAGTTGGAGAAGTATTGAAAACTAGTTAATAGACCATGATTAATAGTAACATTGGTAATAGACAACGGCTCAAAATACTAATGAAATGGACGAAATGTGATATACAGTGATAGATGCTAGATGCCATGAAAATGCGTTACAAATGATACCCCTGGTCGCCCTATGAAACACAAAACATAGTCCCGATCTCCAAAGAATAAAGCCTCTCAATATCTGTGTCTCTTGAAATTCAATTTCGATTCTGGCGAGTCCAGAGAATCGCCACGTTGACCTGTCCTTCGCTTTGCACCACTGTTACTGGTAATATTCATTCCTATTTGTCCGTGTTGTTGTCCTTGCTGTTGCTGCTGTGCAAGCAGGTGCTCCTGCTGGATTCGCTGTTCTTCCTCTAAGTGTGCTGATACCGCATGAAATAAAACATCATCAGGAGTGACCATTAAGAAGTCGCGAGCATTTTTGGTCAGTGCTGTTGCAGAAGGAAGGGCATATGACCGGTCAAGCTGGAGATCGGAGCGAAAAGAAAATTCGCTGCCAGACATGGCGATATCCATACTTCCAGACTGCCGCTGCTGTTGATGGTCTGATCGCAATTGCTCCTGATTCTGCTGCTGATCCGTCCGCATTGCATCAGGAGCTCGCTCCTGTTTGTGTTCTGCTGAGCGTGGCTCTCCCATATGTTGTTCCGGCGTCATTCCATCGCCATACTTGCGTCGAACAGCCCACTCGTAGACATCCTGCCCAGACGAAACAACCGCCAAAATATCGTCAATAGCATCCATATATCCTTGCTCTCGAGCTCGTGTTATATCTTGGTTGGCGGCTCGATACAGCTTTGTCACTGTGACAGCAGCTGCTTTGAATGACGACAGAAGCTGCGATTCGTCGTCTTCGGGCGGCGTTCCACATGAACCCGCTGCCTTCGATGAGGACGGCAGATGAGAGGAATGAGAGAACATGTCCATCTCGGCAATCTAGCGCGTGCTAGGTGTGGCTGGAACGGGTAGTGTGGGTTTCCTTATCCTTGGACGATTCCTTTGATGATTCTGAGTGCAGGTTTTCATTACAGAGCGAAAGGGTGCTGCGGCGGTGCTTTGTTGTGTGGCGTGTGCTTGTAAAATAACCACGAAATTCCTTAGTTGCATGAATAATGCGCTTTAAATTTTGCCGCTTAGGATTGTATAAAATATGATGCTTTGCGCATGTGGCGGTGACGTGGCAACTTGCACACGATTTCATACGCGTTTAATTTCTTTGCTTTTCAAACTGAAGCCACCGTTCCCTTTGTCCTTTTTTCGTTATTCAACTCCATATAAATTCGATTCGATTCGAACCTGTTTCAATTGACTTGGTCAAGTTTTGTGCATTTCATATACCAGTAATGTCACCACCAGTTCTTCCAGAATACGCGTCTCCCGCCATCCCGACTTCCGACGCCGTTTCGACAGCCGACGAAGTTGAGTCTGTGAGTTTCGATCCATAATTGATTTGCTTATTGGCCATGATGCTAAATGTTTTTAGGATGTCGAAGACGCCGAATACGAAGGACCGAGCAAGGCGGAGAAGAATAAGCGTAAACTGGCTATGCAGGCCAAGAAGCAGCAACTGGACAAAGAGAAGGTATCGTACTGTACACAGTTTCAGGTCGTACTAGATGAATGAAGCTAATGATTACAGACTGTTGATTCCGCACGCCGATTTCGATACTTGATCGGCTTGACTGGTAAGTAAAAGTGTTGATGCAGCGACGTCAAGCTAACGACAGCAGATCTATTTCGACATTTCATCGATATTCGTGCGGAGCAAGACCAAGAAATAAAACGCATTCTCGACGAAGCGGATTCGAAGTCATCGCGAGGCAGATCGAGGCGCGGCGCCGCCTCCGATCATCGTCATCGCAAGACCGAGCAGGAGGAGGACGCTGAGTTGATGGAAGAGGAGGATGAAGATGGGAGTCAGGCAACAGTGTTCACAGAATCGCCATCGTTTATTCATGGCAAGATGCGTGACTATCAGGTGCAGGGCCTCAATTGGCTGATTTCGCTCCACGAGAACGGCATTTCGGGAATCCTTGCCGACGAGATGGGTCTCGGCAAGACGTTACAGACCATTTCGTTCCTGGGCTATCTACGATACTTGAAGGACGTGAAAGGTCCTCATTTGATTACCGTCCCAAAATCAACTCTTGATAACTGGTCTCGTGAATTCGGCAAATGGACCCCTGATGTAAACGTACTTGTTCTTCAGGGACAGAAGGAGACTCGTGCCGAGTTGATCAATGAGCGTCTTCTGACCAGTGATTTCGATGTCTGTGTCACTTCCTACGAAATGATTCTTCGTGAGAAGTCTCATCTAAACAAGTTTGCGTGGGAATACGTCATCATCGACGAAGCGCATCGTATCAAGAACGAGGACTCGATGCTTTCGCAGATCATCCGTGTCTTCAACTCAAGAAACAGACTTCTCATCACCGGTACTCCTCTTCAGAATAATCTTCACGAACTATGGGCACTGCTCAACTTTTTGCTTCCTGATGTGTTCTCAGACTCCAATGTGTTCGACCAGTGGTTCGAAAGCCAGAATTCCGACCAGGACACCGTTGTACAGCAGCTTCATAAAGTTCTGCGGCCATTTTTGCTTCGCCGTGTGAAGTCTGATGTTGAGAAGTCACTACTTCCGAAGAAAGGTGAGTGTTTTCTTGTCATATTTCTTTGGCCGTTTGTTCTAATGATTGAATAGAAATCAACGTGTACATTGGTATGTCCGAGATGCAAGTCAGATGGTACCAGAAGATTCTCGAGAAGGATATCGACGCCGTCAATGGTGCAGGTGGTAAGCGGGAGTCTAAAACCCGTCTTCTCAACATCGTCATGCAGCTTCGCAAGTGCTGCAATCATCCCTACCTATTTGAGGGTGCTGAGCCTGGTCCACCGTACACCACTGACGAGCATCTGGTCCAGAACGCCGGCAAAATGATTATGCTTGACAAGCTGCTTAAGCGGATGAAGGCGCAGGGATCCAGAGTTTTAATATTCTCCCAGATGAGCAGATTGTTGGACATACTCGAAGACTACTGTTTGTTCCGGGAGTACGAGTACTGCCGCATCGACGGTTCGACTGCCCATGAGGACCGTATAGCCGCTATCGACGAGTACAACAAACCCGGTTCCGAGAAGTTTATTTTCTTACTTACCACTCGTGCTGGTGGCCTGGGTATCAACTTGACGACTGCTGATGTCGTTATTCTGTACGATTCCGACTGGAACCCGCAGGCGGATCTGCAGGCTATGGACCGAGCGCACAGAATCGGTCAGACGAAGCAGGTTATGGTTTTCAGATTCGTTACAGAGAACGCCATTGAAGAGAAGGTCCTTGAGCGTGCGGCACAGAAACTCCGGCTAGACCAGCTCGTTATTCAGCAAGGTCGTGCGCAGGCGCAAGCTAAGAACGCGGCGTCAAAGGACGAGCTCTTGTCTATGATTCAACATGGTGCGGAAGCTGTGTTCCAGAAGAATCCTGGTGGTACTATCACCTCACTCGACGATATCGATGCCATTCTCAAGAAGTCCGAAGTGCGAACCACTGAATTGAATGCGAAATACTCGAAGCTCGGCCTGGATGATCTACAGAAATTTACGTCCGATTCGGCGTACGAGTGGAACGGCGAGGACTTCGCGAAGCGGAAGCAGGGGATCGCTCTTAATTGGATTAATCCTTCTAAACGTGAGCGCAAGGAACAGACGTACAGTGTCGACAAGTATTACAAGGGAGTACTGCAGACCGGTGGACGCACTGCCGGTCCACCTAAGGCGCCGAGAGCACCCAAGCAGATTCACACTCAGGATCATCAGTTCTATCCTCAGAGGTTGATTGAGCTGCACGAGAAGGAGACTGCCTTTTTCCGAAAACAGCAGGGATATAAAGTGCCGCTGCCCGAAGGCGAGGAGGAAGATCTTGACGAGCGGGAAGCTGAACGTGAGCTGGAACAGCAGGAAATCGACAAGGCAGAGCAACTCACTGAGAAGGAGGAAGAGGAGAAAAAAGAGCTCGCGAATGAGGGATTCAGCAATTGGTCTCGCAGGGATTTCACTCACTTCATTCAATTGAATGCTAAGTACGGACGGGATAACTACGAGGGCATTGCCTCTGAGTTCGAGGGCAAGACCCTGGGTGAGGTGAAGGAATACAGTAAGGTCTTCTGGGAACGATATACGGAGATAGAGGGATACGATAAGTACCTTGCTCAGATCGAGGCCGGTGAGGAGCGGACTCGCAAGCTTAATCATCAGCAGAAGCTACTGCGACAGAAGATCGAGAAGTATCGCGCACCTTTGCAACAGCTTCAGATCCAGTATCCTGTCAACAATTCCAAGAAGGTTTATACAGAGGAAGAGGATAGATTCTTACTCGTGCAGCTGAACAAGTTGGGGTTGGATAGAGAGAACTTATACGAATTAATTCGAGATGAGATAAGAACATCACCGTTGTTCAGGTTTGACTGGTTTTTCTTGTCACGTACTCCGTTAGAACTGTCTAGACGTTGCTCAACTCTAATTACGTCAGTTGTTAGAGAGGTAGAGGGACCGGCGAAGCGTGGAAAGGATCGTGACCGTGATGAAGACGATGAGGAGTTGCCTGTTGCCAAGAAACAGAAGAAGCCAGGTCGCGTGGCAAAGAAATGAAAGGATCGAGGATCGTATTTGTAGATGGCGTTGTGTTACTTTCTGAAATAGGAGAAGTTCTCGTAGTTTGCAGTTTACATTATATATGGGAATCTTGAGTTCTTGTTTTAGGAATGTTTGTATAGTGTACAGTGTATAGTTCCGTCCTTGTTATTTGTCGATAAAGTAGGTAATTATGAATATGAAATGTGTGCGAAGCATGCTACATTGAATAGGATCGTAGCAGACAAGTTCCAGTCAGTCTTAAGTGCCGTTGTGTTGTCCTATTCTCGTTGTGATGGCGACTGGCTAATTCGAAAAGCCTATATCTTGCTGGGAACTAATTCAGATCATATCATTGTGAACATTTATAACATGAATTTCGAGACGTGACCGCAACATCTGGTATTCGATAACCAAACCCGTTAGTTAGTCTTCGCCTCCAATTTGACGCAGACGGCACGTGATTACGGCTCTGCGAGAAAGGTGCTCGAGCGTCTCACTATATGTCAATAAATAAGCTCGGCATCTTTCGACTCATCTTTCATTTTCCAGGAGTTTCATGCCGGTCAGAAGTCTAATACGCGAGCAAACAGTCGAAGATCTGTCCTCCTCTAGGACTTCGAACTTGCACAAATCGTCCGCCTTAGGCAGCGCGCACAGGACGAGTAAGTAGCGACGACATATCGATAAATTTGATTTTCATAACTTTTATATTTTACACAAGACCAATCTAGAAACCCAAGACAGCCGTGCCACAACAGTACAATCAGAAGACGACGCCCTCTGCCATCAATTCCTCCTCAATTGCCAACTTAACAAGCTGCTTATCCGGTTGCTCGATAACCGTGACCTTCTTTGGCAGGGTTTTGAGCGCCTTAATCGTTTCGGGGAGCACATCGTCGAGAGAGTATGCCGCGCTATCCTTGAGCGCCTGGTCGACCGCGTCGCCAAACTTTGCGGGGTGCGCGGTCGAGAGCGAGATGTACTTATTCTTGCCGTCGAGGTGGCGCAAACTGGCGGTCACGCCGACAGAAGAGTGCGGGTCGAGAATGTAGCCTGATGTTAGATCATAGATCTGCTTAATAGTTTCGACGGTCTAGTCATATTAGCTCCTGTACACTTAGAGAAAGAAGTACGGGATACATACTTGCTCGTCGGACACACTCTCACTATCAAACTCTTTTAAGCCTGCGTCCAAAATCGCCTGCGGCACCTTCACCTTTCCATTTGCCTTCAACTCCACCATCCACGCCTGAAGTATTTCGCCTGCCTCTTTGTTCGTCTTGGAAAGTTGCTCCCGCGCCAGATACCACAGCAGTCGCTCAAAGTTACTGCTTATGAGAATATCCATCGCGGGGGAAAGTGTTTCCTTAACAGCCTCGACTGCACTCTCGGGTGCCTTCTTCTCATATACGCCCGACTTCCAGAACCGGTCTAGGATGTCGTTTGCGTTCGTGGCGACGATGAGCTTGTCGATGGGTAGGCCCATCCGCTTGGCGTAGAAGCCTGCGAGGATGTCGCCGAAGTTACCAGTCGGGACGACGTAACGGACAGACACGGACTCGGAACCGGCTGTCTTAAGAAGCGTGAAGTACGAGAAGAAGTAGTATGTGATCTGGGCTAGGATGCGCGCCCAGTTGATAGAGTTGACGGCAGCGAGGTGGTGCTTCTCATTGAACTCGACGTCATCGAACAGCGTCTTGACAATGTCCTGACAGTCATCAAAGTAGCCCTTGACGGCGAAGTTGTGGACGTTAGCGTCTGTGACAGTCGTCATTTGCAGCTCCTGGATGGGCGAGACCTTGTCCAGAGGGTGCAGGATAAAAATCGAAACGTCCTTCTTATTGCGCAAACCGTAGATGGCGGCGCTGCCGGTGTCGCCACTGGTAGCGCCGACGACGGTAAGGCGCTCTCGCGGCTCGTTGTCGCTCTTGTCGGCATTCTTACGCAGAAGGAAAAACTCAAAGAGATTGCCGACAAACTGGAGAGCAACGTCCTTGAATGCGTAGGTCGGCCCATGGAAGAGCTCTAGGAGGTAAAGGCCCTTGGACTTGTCGAGAGCGTGGAGGGGGGTGACATTCTCATCGCGGAAGGTGGAGTAACTCCGAGTGATGAGTTCCTTCAGCTCTGAAGGGTTGATCTCATCAGGAGAGATATAGAGCGTGAAGATCTCGAAAGCGAGTTCCTGGAATGACAAGTCTTTCCACTTGGTGAGATAGTCGCCCGGCAGAGAGGGGATCTGGGCTGGAATAAAGAGGCCACCCCCAGGTGCGAGACCGCGAAGGACAGTCGCTTCAAAGCTGAGATAGGGCTCGCCGGAGGAGCGGGTCGATAGGTAACGTTGTGAATCTGTCATAATTGGTGGGCGAGAAAGTTGGGAGCGTTGGTGAAGACTGAGTCGAACAAAATTTGTGCGGCACCTGAGAGTTTGTTTAATTGCGTTTAGAACACGACATTGGAGTACGAAGCTAGGATAAAATCACTAGCATGTAGGTATGCTACGAAAAAAGTAAAGCTTCTGTTAGTTGTTACGGTGTACATTTCTCTTTGCTCCTTGCATCTACGTTCCGTACTAAGATTCTTGACCATGGATTTTGTGAATTGGAGCTAGGTTGATGCAGCAGTAACTCTCGTCTGAGCGAAAGCGACCTCTAGGAAATAGGTAGAAGGAATACCGCTGTTCACAGATTTAATGAAACTAAATTCCCGGGCTTAACGCACTATTGGTGAAACGATAGCCCTGACATATGAACATTATTGTTGGATCTCATCAGCTTTGCAAGATGTGCGAAAATTTAGTCAAAAGGAATCATTACATGACATGAAGATGATACCAAACAACTCCAGGCAAACCACTACTGAAAATAAGCATGAACAGAAACAGACTGAGCCTCGAAGTAATCAATAAAGTAATGACAATGCCAATAAAAATAATTTCGTCTCGAGTTAAGAAATAAATTTCGAATACAATGAAGATTGCCAAGGACCTCCAACGAAAACCATTCTAGAAAGGGGCATGCGAATACGGTCATTGACGAAACACAGAGGTTTCCCGTGCTTGAAACAACCACCGTATGCCTCAAATAAGAGAGTTTCGGAAACAATGAGGGCAGTGCAAACGGTAGGGCTATGGTCTGGAAGTGGATTTAAGCAGCGACGTGCACAGAGGAACCGAAGTCATCAGTTGAGAAGCGTACCAAGCTCTAAATGCACCTAACACACGCTGAACATATATGAGGAATAAGATAGGTTTTAATCCACTTAATCCAACACGTAAATATTAATCTAAACGAAGAAAAATGTGAGCAGTCTCGCATAAATAGATCGTCGTAGTATATAGACGGATCAATAATTGGTGCATAGACGTAAAAGCACCGAATGCAAAATCAGATAACAAAATTGCTCTTCAGTACTCCTTGGAAGGAGTTACAGATAATGTAGATAAGGTTGAAAGCATATCATCACAGATCAAAACGGACCACATTGTCAAATATCATCTGAACTAACGGAATTAAACCTTACCTCTTAAAAAGGGAAGAAAGAATTGACGATTGGCGACGCAAAATGCCTCGACATCCTAATTCATGCGAGCTAAAACTGAGATACCAATGGCCGAGAAACGGAGAGAAAGGGCTTTTTCCGAGTCTCGGTCGAGGATTTCAATCGCGCTAAAAGAGTGGTGACAAGCAGGGTTAGGGCCCAGGGCTGCGAGCCACGCAATTCCCCCGTCGCAACACGCGAGATTCGAACGGTGGGTTCAAATTATTACGCACTCTTTCCTTTGAAATCTAAATAATATATTCTGGCAAGCATCGATTTTCTTATTGTTAACTATACAAAAGGTATATTTGTGCTTCTGGGCGTTATTGTTGGCATTCTAGGAAAGATGACGCGTCGACTAGGGGACGGGTTGCTGGATCATCTGGCATGAGCTAATTCGATCATATTAGTAATTACGCCAATCAAGATGACTCTTGCAGACGAACTTAGAACTCGAAATTTTAGGTATTAATTAGATATTAATATTGTTTACTGGGCTGACCAAACGCATTCCTTCAGTATATATGGGCAATGGTATAGCATTCCTGAGTATTGCTTATAGAGCAATTTTGATCTCGAAAGTGGGAATGATCACTGATAATTTGAAGGACCGGAATAATCTCCATTGTTATCTGTATCGCCGTCGGTATTGCTACGATCTTTTCCTTCAACCTCGGCTTGATTATATTCTCAGGCGTTTGCATGTACGTTCTGGGAATATTACGATCCGCACTCTTTGGAGGAAGTGCTTGCAAAACGCATAACTAACATTCTCTAGAGCTGAGGGTCTCGTTTTGATATTCGTGGAAGTGCCATTCTTGCTGCGTATCTGTCCGATCTCTGAGAAGTTCGCCGACTTTGTGCGACGATTCAATAATAACTGGCCCCGAGCCGGCTTCTACCTTGCGTAAGTGACTTCCTACATTTTAATAGTTGAAAGTGTCAGACTAGGTATGTTAATATTGAATGCTGCAGACTTGCCCTCATTCAGTGGTTCACGTTGTTCATCCGTGGATCGTCTCTCATTGCGGCTGCCGTTTTCCTGACTATCGCATCCGCTTTCTACGCAATCGCCGCGATGAAGGGCCAGATGTTCACTTCTTCAACAACTCTTGGCGGTACTGGTCTTGCACAGCAGATTATATAAACGGAAGATTGGTCGGGTTTAGGGGTTTACGTGTTGGTGGTATTAGGAAGAGGAAATGACTAATGAAAGGACGTCACCTGGTACACTTAGGATATGCGCAGGGTATATCAAATGTTAGATAATAGCAAAAATTTTCTTTGCAGCTGTTCTTGTTTTCTTGTTTCGTTGCGCAAGAAGAGAAGTGCGATATGCTATTTTATTCTTGTATGTCGTGGGATTCGGATTATGTAAGGGATATATTTCTTGAACGGTTGGTATAGTATTACCTCCACTGATATATTAACCCCGGATGGCCTTATTCGGGACAATGCACTGTTGGCCATATTTAATCTTCAATTCCATGGCCGTGAATGAACTAGTACCCAGTCAACCTCCAGTCTATTTGATAGTAACTTAATTTCGACGCATTTAAAAACTCGGATTATAAGCGTCTTTTCTTCATGCCTGCCGTTGCTGTGATCGTGCTGGTGGTCACGCCTACGTCTTCATAATACTTGGGAGATTGATTCACCTGCGGCTTTTGATCATCTCAGCTTTAATTCATAGCAAACAAATCGCTATATCTGATGTGGGCCAATTTTCGTTATATATGATCGAGCAAAATGCCTCCACGACATTTTGCAAGTTCATCCAGGAAAATGGTAAGCTGGCCGCGCCGTGAAGCAAAGTGGCCGACGACTTAATGTAACTAAGCAATGAGCTTGATATAGCCTCCTCAACTTCCCGACAGAAGCTTCGCAAACAACACAGGTTCCGCACAATACCAGAAGACTGCCTTTGAGCGAGCGAAGGAAGCAGAGGAAGAGAAGCGGCGAAAGGAGGAAGAGGAGACCCGCGCTGCGTATGAGGAATTTGTGAAGAGCTTTCAAGATGACGGCAGAGATATCGGATTTGTGCCCGGTGGCTCGTCAGCATCAAATGGTATCCTCCACTACTTGGATTCTCGGTCTGATTAACGCTTTTATGATACTTACCGCTTGTTGCAGGACTCAATCGTGGTCAAGGGCTACCTACGGGAACTCATTTCCATCCAACTGGTAGGTCAGCGGCTAAACGAAGGTTTCCCACAGGTGGAGTTCCTTCTGTGCCTGGAGTAGATGTACGACTATTTGTTTTTTTTGGATTGATGATGGCTTCTAACATTGAACTTAGGCGAAACGGAGGCAACTCGATGGTCCCCCACTGGGCGAACTCAAACGGCCAGATCAGGCACGACTCCATAAACTGATCCAACAGCAAGACGGACAACTCGCAGACTCAAACGAAAATCCAATCTCGAGCAGCAGAAGTTTGTTTCTAAGCGGGCTGCCATGGAACTCGACTGCTGCTTCAGTAAAGAAACTAGTTGGCGAATACGGGAATATCGAGAGTGTCGATATGCAGGCTGCCGATCAAAAGCGACGTGGCCTTACTGCATATGTAATGTTTGGAACAGTGGATGAGGCTGATAAGGCGCGCACGGCAATAGATAGAAAGTACTTAGGCGAGGGATTTTGGCTCAGTACTTCATCTCTTGGCAAGGATATTGGCCTATATCCCCACCAAGAATCACGAAGTGGGTTCCCGTTCAATGCGCGTTTGCCAGCAGATGAGGATCCTTCTATTAGTTCCCGGGGGACTGGATTCCGGAACGTTGCGCCACCGCCAGGCTTGGGTGTGTCCAGCGGTCCGGCACCGACGACTCGACTACATGTCAAAGTGGCGTATCCGGAGTCCCTTCAGGCGCTGCGCAAGGTTCACGCTGTTATTGAGAATGTCCTGAAGTACGGCGCGGAGTTCGAAGCTGTTATAATGCGGCGTGAGAAGGATAATCCGAAATTTGCCTTTTTGTTTGATTCCGAGCACCCAGAGCATATATATTATCGATGGAAGGTGTGGAGCATTGTCAGCGGCGAGGGATTGGAGAAGTGGAATACGCAATACGCAGAAGTCTTCGACAATGGCATGCAATGGGTACCTCCAAAGCTGTCGTCGACAATTGACGACGAGTTAGACAGACTAGATAACGACGATTTGGGCGACACGGAAGATGGTTTCCACACGGGCCCAGTGAATTCCGAAAGTAATGAGCCTTGGCTAGGCTCTATACGCCATCTTCACTTGACGCTACTCCTGCAGCATATTTCCATGCGACGTGGTTCTATTGCCAGGTTGATGGCATTCGCGATTGATAATGCTTACGCTGCAAAGGAGATTGTTGGTGTGATTTGCCGGAGCATTTTAGGGAGCAACGTCTCGACGCAGACTCGGGTGGCCCGGTTATGGGCCATTGGTGATATTCTCTATAATTCTGGGATGGGAATAGGTGGAAATAAGGGGGTGTGGAAGTATCGAGGACTGTAAGTGTTCTTGCTGGCATCGGCGATGGCGATTTGAATGCTAATTTGAAATCAGCTTCCAAGCAAAAATGGAATATGTGTTCTCTGGACTTCATGATGTATACAAATCCTTTGATGGCCGCATAAGAGCCGATAACTTCCGTCGTCAGATTATATCTGTTATAAACGTATGGGAGGTGAGTTTACGTCGTTCATTTGATAGGTGAACATTGGAAATATTAATGATTCAGGGCTGGAACGTTTTTACTCATGATTCGCTGTCGGATATGACGAATATATTCCTTGGACAGAGCAAGGAGTCAAGAGAGGGAGAAAAGGTCGATGATGTTACTTCCGCAGTTGGAGACAGCTCGTCTACCGGTGCCGTTCTGGTGAAGAAGGCTGCAGCCAGTAAATGGAAGAAAGTCGAAAAAGGAACGGCTGCAGAGCAGGCTCAACCAGAACGTCCAGTGGAGAACATGAACATTAACAACGAGGGCATGATCGAACCAAACCCTGAACTTGACGGTGAGCCGCTGACGGAGACTGAAGACGAGGATGAGATGGAGATAAACGAAGTAGGTGGTCCAAAGGAAGAGGTCAAGGAGACTGTTGGTGTCTCAGCCTCTAGTTTGGAGTTTGATGGTGAACCTATGGAGGACGATGATGAGAATGAAGGGAAGTTGGATAGTTCGAAGCGCGGATAGGAAGGACAAGGGTTGGGACTTCATCCGGTGACGATCATTAATTGTAATTTACAGAGTTTGGATGTATTTTAGTTCCGGCGACGATCATTAATTGTAATTTACAGAGGTCGGATGTGTTTTGCTAGGTGTGTAGTATGATTATATCTATTTATTTGGCGCGATACAACTTAGAGTATATTTTTATTTTTTCGTTGATTTCATAGGGCCAAATTCTTAATTAGCGACTGAAAATGAAGTGCTGTGCCATTTGGCTCGAAAGTTTCAGTCTATCGGACACGTAGTCGCTGCAAGCCATTTGTCTTTATTTCATCTAAAATCCGAATTTACTTTGGACGATCTATTCACTTAACTTTATCCTTGATGTCGACCTCGAGGACTGATAGTTCTTCCTTATCAGTAAACGATTTTCTTCGCTTACTTACGACTTCCTGCAAATTCTCACTGGCTAGCTCATTGCCTGTTGCTTCCGCCCTCATAAAGAATGGGCTGACGACGTGCGTCTTTTGCATGGTTACTGGTACGTGTATGGATTTAACTAACATATTGTCATTCAGTAAAGAATTAATAGGCGCGAAAACCCAAGAGGAGATTCAATTGCTTTGTCCCACCCTTTCGGAGCAGCAAGTCCAGAAACTGCGGTCAGTTTGTGTCTCCTCGCCTCGGAAGCGGTCTGCCGCTGCCAGCTCAACTGTACCGCTACCAAAACGAGGGCGGAAATACGGTGTGAAGAATAAAGACGCGCTGGTCAATGATGAGGATTTGAAGTTACCAATCGTGTTGGACGAAAATATCATAGAAAAAACGACGGTTACCGTGAATCGTGCGCCACTGATGATTCTGTTTGCAGCATGTGTTCTTGAGCATGTATATCCGTCTTATGGTGCTGGATCACATCTTTCCCTGGCATCAGCAACTGCGGCTATTGCTGCACGGCATAAGGCGAAGAGCATAGGAATAGTTAGAGGTGGTGTTTCAGCCACGCAGGACGGTACTGAGGTGCCAGACGGGTATAGAGCTCTACGAACGTTTGGAAATATCGAGGTCGGTGTTATCAGACGCGGAGACAGGGATGGCTACTGGGGTCTAGACGCAGATGCAATGGAGAAGCAGGCCGAGAAAGGAAATGCTGATCCGGAGATCAAATGGGTGCATCCTGAACCTGTCTTGGCGTACCTTGTTCGCGCCTTCGGGGAGAAGAATCTAGCGATTGTTCATGGCGCTATTGAGTTGGTCATCAAATCATGGGAAGAGCAAGAACCGGAAACTTGGCAACAACGTGCGTGGGGTTGGTATGTCGCAGCGAGACCAGATATCGCCGGCGGAAGGGAAGGATGGGGACAGAAGGGTGAAGTAAATTGTCGAAGCATTCTGAGAAGCAGGCGGTGAACTTTTGATACTCGCGTACGAACTCACACGTTTTTTCCCTGTTACGATTGGGTCGTTTCCCCTGCCTTCTTATGCATCGACTATCGATTATGAGAATGTGGTGAGGACCGGATCTGCTAAACGCCGAGATCCAGTTGCTTATGCGTATTTGATGATACACAAGCTTCGCGATTAGACTTCGATCGATAAAGATGTTGAACAATATGGCATCTCGGATGGCATTTGGCGCAAGAGGTCGGATAGATCGCGTCAATACGATCTTCCCGTTTTGTACTCAACTATGTACAATTGCGGAGACCTGCAGTCGTGTTATGATTATGATTACACATCTCTCATTACTCCTTAATCTAGTCTTATATTTTGTATTAAGTAACGATTCATCGCTGTCGATGCTATAGTTGATTCTAATATGACACTTGACACACGTGTGTTTTCAACTTGCCCCTCACTAACCCAGCCTGTAAAGTTGCAGCGTTTTCAAACTGAAGAACTTAGTAAAGTTTGTGCAATGGGAACAGCATAATTTGACGGAAAGCACCAAGTCATAGCAGCTAAACTCATATATTAATACTCTATGACAGCACATAAATCAACAAACTTAGTTTGTATCAGCCAAAGCTGAGGATAGGTTTCTTCGAATTCCATCTCAGCCAACGTTCTTCCGATGCTCTAGTCGCCTCCTCCAACATGTCTAATCTATCTTGTAACAAGTGATGTCGTTCCACCAAGTGAACACAAACGCCGCACAATATGGGACCCAACACTTTGACCTCATACCATACGATTCAGTAAACTGGTATCTAATCTCGGTATTCGGTGTGTCATTCATAGTGCGCCTCTATACGCAGTTTTCTTGCGAACTGCTGTATATAAGCTGCACTAGAGCGCCTCAGTATTTCTAAGTTCTGTCTTTGCGATGTCCTCCCTATACCTATCGTAGGTTCTGCGGTTTGTATCGAAGTTGTGACATCTGGTATTTGTGTTTCGTTAGCAACATCGTCATCCCCCGGGAACAACTGCGCTTAGGGGGTCCAGAATTCCTTCGTTGTACCGTACGTTAAACAACATTCGCTGACCCCTCTGATATCTGTCAATATCTATTTGGCTCATGTTTCTATCAATAGCTTGCAAATACTCTGGATCAGATATATGTGCATGAATCGTCTGACGATTCGGAACTGTTACGATAACACCATTGGTCAATGTAAGTGTCACACCTATG
Organism: Lipomyces lipofer; assembly: GCA_003705915.2. Classification (NCBI taxonomy): domain Eukaryota; kingdom Fungi; phylum Ascomycota; class Lipomycetes; order Lipomycetales; family Lipomycetaceae; genus Lipomyces; species Lipomyces lipofer. The sequence continues at coordinate 5,505 of PPJX02000103.1, read as the reverse complement.
ACATCCATCGCAGAAACGCGCGCAGCCATAAACAGTGTGATCCACGATACAACGCAGAAAAATGGCAATCTAATAACCTGCATAATTATGAAGTTTGATATCAGCGGGGATGGACGAGTACGGGGTAGTAAAATTATCAATGAATGATTGCCGAGGCGCACCAAACATTTTTACCGCCGCTGGCTCTTTGTCCAGGTAGTCCTGGGACACAGCATTGGTTATAGGTTTGTCGTTGTCAGATATTCTGGACATGACGGGAGTTCAGTTAACTAATTTAGTTACGGCTGCGTAGTATTGTCACTAAATTAGGTATTGCTCTTTCTCTCAACTAATGTAGTTACGTCTAGTTCAGTCTTTTAGCTCAGGAGAAAAAATTCTCAAAAGTGCCCTCAAGTTAATCCTCGACACGTAGAGTCGCTAGTGTTGAAAATAGGAATAATAATGAAGAGGCTGTCTGTTCTTAGAGACCAGATAATTAATCTTTAGGTACCGCGTGAAGGTAAGTGAGCTAACTTTAGTGACTTGGCCGCTGAAGGTTAGCTACTTCCCAGCTGGACTTAGGTTGTCTAGCTTGTAGGGACTATAGTTATCTATCGCCAAGCGAGTCAGTTAACTGGGCAAATAAATTTAGTGATGTACTCAGGCACTGTAGAGTAATCTGTGGTCAACATAAAATTTTTGTTTTTCCTTCCACAAGGGGTGCACTGGTACTTGTCACCCTTTGGTTTTCTATTTCCTCCTTGGAGTGTTATACGACCGCAAGTTGGTAGTACACACAACATACAACCCCAGGGACAGACTTAACAATTTACATACAAACTGAGGCCTCGAAAATGAGTGTCACTCCCACAACATTGACTCTACATATTATTTTTCCTCCGACTCACACAGCGTAGTGACTTCTTAGAGTGAACTAACATTCTGAATCCCGGTCGGTACGATACACAAAAAATATTGATTGACTTCGGCTGTCAATAGTGCTCAATCATTGTCCTTGATTTTGGAGCGTTAGGGTTTGAAAGTGTACCCCATCCCTAGAGTTGCCCGGCAGTGCCAGTCGACAGGGCAAAGCATAGCTTGTTTCGACTTCCGAATTGCCGACTTTTATATAAACCTAGCCCTAAACACTATTCTGATCTGACATTTCGAGCTGTTTCAATTTGCTCTCGTAAGTTCAAACACGAAAGTGTCCCCGGGAAGTATAGAAAATTTGTAATTCGTCATTCAGCAAGGCAAATAATCATAAGTTATTCTATTGGCTGATATAAGTAAAGTACTATAGCTTCATTTTGTTTCTACTGAAAATCGTCATTTGGTCGGACTTATTTTGCTGACGGGCACATAATTGTGAGAACTATCTGAGCTGATTTCAGTTTCAGTCTCAGATCGAAATTTGCTAAACTTTCAAATACAAGTATAGACTTCAGGCTGATAAGTGTTCTGATGAATTGAAGCCAGTTATTTATACGAGAGGTCCAAGTAGTCGAGAGGTTTCTGGTTTATTTGGCCCTGACTTTCTGACAGGTTGGCTTAGCGTGCAGATATATCTCAGGGACCTGAGACAGGACAACGGACAACGCCGACTGTTACAATCGGATAGCCGGGCAAGCTTCCCCTTATTTCCGGATATCACTGTGCATGGATTTTTCAGATTTACAACCATGCTTCCTGTTCGTCTGTATTTCACTAATTTTTCTCAATAGAGTAAGCGTATGAATTGGCTTCGCTCTACTCAATAATACGGTATGTATTGTTCCTGTTGAATGGTCCTACGTAGACTCCAACAAAGACTATGCATATTCGAGAGACATGACCCTCAAGGTCCGTTTCTCTTGCTTCCCAGCCAATCGTCTAGTATCCGGAAACCGGGGTGCCAAACTAAAATTTCTTCGGCCGTACATAAAATCAGTTCATCAGAGGCTCATAGTCCGACGCAATCAGGACAAGCAGCTAGCACTAACTTGTACTTGATTCGGCTCAACCGGAAGGTATTGTATTCCATCAGATTATCTGGCCCTCGGCCGAAGAGTCCCAATTTTCCAAAATTAATACGTCATTGCACCACGCATTAACTAAGTTCGGAGGAAAGTCGGCGTTATACCGCAAAGGTTCCGGTGGCTGAATGGAATCGAATCATACCAGTAGACTGGAAACGTCACCAGTCGCACCCACTCCCAGTAGTTAGGTTACAGGACCCGTCGCGGAGTCACGGGCGATAACGAGCTCAAGAAAAAGAGGATTTGCAGGATCAAGCTACTTGGACATCAAATTACTATACTGAAGTGGTATCCGACTGTTGCTACCCGCGTCCACCACGGTCCAAGCCGTTTGGTTGGGAAGTTGGGCCTGGTCGCCTACCTACCGTTTCTACCATCTTTTTCTTCACCTTCGAGCACGGGACACAGTTCCCACAGTCTAACGTTGGCAGTGCCTACTGTCACCAAAGCTAACTTTCCGATCAAACTGGTCCTTGCGGTGGCGGTTAAACGTCTATCAAATGGATCCACGACCCGATCGATGTTCCAGCGACTATCCGACATTTGCTAGTTTAAGCTGAATGGATGGCAACCTAGAATTCGTGATAGAAATTCGTCTAAAAAATTTGAAATGATAACAGCTGAGCTTAATTTTAGTCATATGCGGGTTTCAGCAATGTCAAAATGTCCGTTTCTGGTCCCTCTTGGCCGAAGACTCACAATCGTAACCAAACCGATCAATAAAATGCCGCATAAAGAGGTTGCCCTGTCAAGTGAGGGGCAACAGATTCGGGTTTGCTGAGCGTCCGCGTGGCTGCGGCCCGGGCTCGGTGGTTGTGGGTTGCTCGACTTTGCCTTTCCGACTGGGTGATCATATCAGAGTTTCATAACTGTCCTTTGAATTGGTTTTAAACAACTGATAAATCAAATAGCGCAATATCATGCAAGTGATCGAATCAAGATCGTATAATTATGGCCAATGACCCCACACGAATCATAGATCGTAACGATTCATGTCGATGTGGCAATAGAGTTTGATCAGATATGGGTTCATATATACTTGTTTCTGCAATGTTGGCGACCAATTACCCACAGTCGGTTCGTAACTTTGACTCCATTGGGAATAGTACGTTCCTAATCAAGAAAACGACACATAGGTTGCAATAATTAAGTGTTGAACGGCAGTACGTGGTAGAAGGCCAATTGGCCAAACCTTGCAGAGTCGTTATCTGGTGCGTGTTTTGCCGCTTGCTCAATCAAGCTATCCGCCCTTCAGGCAAGTGCTTCGGGGTATCGAAGTAAGTTCCGCGTTGGAAGTCTGAATATCCGTCTGTCAAATGCGTATCGGCTAAATTTCGGTGAGCTGGTGGGTTATTCCAAAAGCAATTTCCAGAAGTAGGCGCCCCCCGTGAAGTAGGCGCCCCCGTGCTTGAGACTTTTTCGCGAGCACGAGGCAATTCCTCGGCGAACGAACGGCCGTTGGAAAAGGGCATATCGGTGGGTTCAAGCGTAATGCTGGCCGGAAAGAAAAAATTGGCGCCAGAACTGTGCAAGAACTGTGTGATCCGCTTGTTACTTGGTGTTCACCTTTCTTGAAAAAAGTCATAATTACAACTGTCATTGAATATTTATGATATCGAACTCGCTACGCTTATCGCCATGGCATAATTCATAGAACAGTAATTGTGACTTGTTGCTTTGAAGTCGCATGTCCCTCAAGTTTAACGACGTCATAACCGACCTCTTATTTACATGCGCAAATTATAAAATATTACGGAAAAATACAAGGACAGCGTCTATTCTTCAAATATATTGTCTGCAATAATATTTTAATTGCAATTGACCTCATTTTTTTGTGGATTGTACTCTAGGCTTCGTCAAGAATTTCGAGCAATATGTGATCCACGCACAGCCACGTAGTATATGTATGGCATACGTCAGATGTAAGGTGAGCTCGTGTTGAAGCCACGTGCACACCTTAAAATCACGATCACTTACTATTCGCTCGTGTGTCGTAAGTTACGCCAAGTCACATCTGGCATGAGCTTCACATACGATTTGAAAGTTTTCGAAGGATCTCATAAAAGCTACCATGCAAACTTGGTACAGGCCTTCCGGAATTTAATCCGCTCTACCCAACGCCTCTATTCCAGCCGCCAGCCAGCAGCCTCAAATCGAACGAAATATGTATGACAAGAATGAAATTGTCATTTGGAGATCAGACGAGACAGAGCGCCTAGACGACACAATCAACTGAAGAGTTTGGATAAAACATTCGTTTTTGTTCGGGAGATGGGAGACGTCCAATTTTCCCCGTTGAGAACAGCACGCTCTGCAGAGGCGATGGGGCGGAGATCATTAAGTTCGCTCTCGCGTAAAGTCAACAATTGAAACTACGAACTGTCGAGATCTTCAGGTCTCCGATGTACAGCAGTATCTTGCGAAATATTCCAAGAACGAATTCCGATGTTTAGTTACGAATCTGAGTAGGTGTATAAAGTCTTTGCCAAACCTCGACCCAACTACCGAGATAAATTGGTAGCACGTTTAACCTTTAATATTTCCTGACGCTCACAGATTGCTGTCAAATTTAACAGTGAGATCACTATGGGCATCTCGGCCCACCCCGCAAATCAGCAACTTAGGATTTAGCCTATCGTCGCTGACTTGTAACTTCGGGGAGTACGACACGATGTATTTGTGGAAATTACGAACCTATGCGTGAAATTGTGAGCTTGCAGCTCCACGACAGTGTGCGGTATCCCTCTATTACAAGGTCCCCAGGCTCAGCTGGTATAGCACACCGTCACTTCGTATGTAACCACATTGGCTAATCTCACAGTTGCGCCACCAATCCTCGATGACTGGTGAGGGTAACGACCATCTTGAGCACGACGGGATTGCTCAGTCTGTACCGTATTTCGCGCGATGAAGGGAGGTAGAGGCGTTTGTTGTTGGGGTTGAGGAACAACCTTGGTGAGTAGCATAATTTTGGGAGAATCATCGGTTCAACGCCGGCTAATCTGCGCAAGAGCAACAACCAACGTCTGCAAATCTGGCTGAAAGCAAACCTCGATTACTTAGCACATGCTCTAAACGTCAGTTTCTGCGATAACTATTTAGTTGAAACGCCCTTGCTGCAATTTACCCTACTGCCAGTAAATTAGACGATCTCGCTATGCCTCGATTAGTTCGCTCCCTATTGAAACTACTGTATGAACGTCACTAAACAAATCTTCCGAAAACAGACTACCGGCACACATTATTTTAGTGTCGGTTACCAGAGACAGGCTCATGCTACCAATAGCGCTGTTGACGATTTGCCGATTTGCCGATATCGTCGATACTATATAGGCGACGATACTATATAGTCAACCGCAAAATCTCGCCTATAAAATTACGAATAAATATCGGTAGGGGGTTGATCTTAGCCTATATAGTATCGGCAAACAGTCAACTATATCGGTTATCGGCAGAATATCGCCTTAATTAGGATTAGCTCGTATTCCCGAGGCATCACGTGATAAGA